>JACFYI010000329.1:610874-626256 GCA_014898755.1 Handroanthus guayacan | reverse complement strand
ACCTCAGTGGCGTAAAGCTTTAATTGTCCTACGTGGTCAGTGACGTGGACAAAACAAGACACGTGGTAAGAGAAGCCCGAAATTCAATCCCAATTGAAGCCACGTCAGCAATTTACGGGCTCAATTTCAACTTTTACAGCCCAATGGACCAATTTTGCTAAAAAAAGGACCCAATGTGCAAAAATTTGCGGGCTGAAGGACCAATTTTGCACACCCCGAAAAATAATGGACCAAAATCGAGAAAGACAATAGATAATGGACTAAATTTGCAATTTTCCCTGACAATATATATATAAGTTCTTCTATATATAACTTTAATAATTTTATTTTTCTTCAATTATGATTTTTTTTTTAATTTCATTCTCTCCAAATTTAGTTTTCAATCATATTATTTCATTTAATAAGTTAGTCGTCATCACATGTGAACATACTATTTTGGTAATGAAATGTGAGCTAATGATATGAAAAATATTTAAATAATTAAGAAAAACTTAACTATTAATTAAAATAAATAATAGTTTTTATTTCCATACACAGGAATTCAGCGCAAACAATATTCAAGTCTGCCCGTTTGCCATAATTACTCGTCTGAATAAGGCAAAGCAAGTTCATCTCTCTCGTATGTGCCATTTGCAAAAATAGCAGTTAGGAAAAGGACAAAAACTGTACTGTACGTAGCTCTACTTCTCTTGCACCATCTCCAACACACACATAAACACGCACAAAAGCACTCACATAGTACTACAGACGCACAAACACACACAGATCACGCATCCATGCAGAATAATGAAAGGCGAGGGGGAAATGAAGAGATCTTCCTCGTGTTTTGGTTGATTTCCTTTTACCATCTTCAGAGCTTGTAGCTTTATCTCCCCTTAAGAATAAATTCCCTTTTAGTTACTTGTTGCTTTTGATCAAGGTGAATAAGTAACTACACCTTGCCTTTTATGGCTAAATATAGAAGTGGTTCTGATTTCTCTGTGTGTGTGTGTGTGTGTGTGTGTGTGTTGCTTTTGGTTGGCGTGTCTCTATGGTGTTTTGATATTAGGGACTCAATTCCTGAGCAGTTATACATTATTTATAAGAAGTAGGTATAAGTGTTCTGATATGGCAACTGAGTTTTTCTTTCAACTAGTCTTGCTGTTACATGTTGCTTTTTCTGGATGAAAAATTGCCATTTATAGTAAAGGCTTCAAGATGTTTTAACTTAGAGTATTTATTTGCATTTGCCTTTCTCTTTTGATTTTAGCTATTTTAAGGTAAATAGTTTTTCAGCAGGTAAAAAATCTCTTTTCTTTTGTGGAATTGCGTAATACATAATATGATTATTTCATTATGTTTATATGTTTCGAGCTGCAGGGTTAGGGAACATTGATTTATTAAATTCTGATGGAAAGTTGACGATTAATGCAGCGTTTTCTGTATTGTGTTTTACTGGACCATATGTCATCATCGGATGAAGAGGGTGAAATTGTCCCAGACTGTGTGACAAACTATAATTTTGTTAACAGTGAGGGTGAGCCCATTTCATTTTCGAGTCTACCCATTAAATGGAACAACAATGAGGGCAGTGGATGCGAGCAGAAACTGGAACCAACTGAACATGCATTTCTGCGAGGAATGGTGGAAGATGGGCATCGATGGATCTATAGGAAGGCAATTGCATGGAAATTTGAACTTTCTTGTGTGCTTCCTGAAATTTATATCCTTGTGCATGCCAAATATGAAAGATGGATGAAACTCCAAGAACCAGAAAAGAGTTATGAGGATATTGTAAGGACCGTCTTCATCTCACTTCACTGCCTCCACTTTCTGAAAAACAACTCGGAGGAGGAATCTGGGGAAGCATTATGGAAACATATTCGTAGAACCTTTAAGTATGTGTTTATAGTAGTATGCTACTCTCTCACTAGGGCTATTCCTTCATTCTTTTGCTTGTTTCTGTTTGATACTTACTAGTTTACCTGCATACAGTACATATGAAGTTCCACCTTCTGAGGATGATCTTATGGACCACATGCAGTGGATAAAAGAAGCTGCTTCAAGGGATAAAGACATTGCAAAAGTCAAGGTTTATGCTCTCCATTTAACTACTACAGCAGTATGTCGTGACTTGCTGCACACAATCTGCTTTCCTGTGCTGGACAAAGTGCAATACTTCTTGCTGAGTTCCATATCATCCCTTTTTTTGATTCACTAATTTAATACACTATTCATAGGGGTTCTAGAATCATACAGTGTATATGAAGTTGTTGGATATTTTGGATGGTTATTCATATCTAATAGCTTGCACGATAATTTATTAAGAGTGAACTGGAGTTTTCTGAAAAGAAGATTCATCCCTCGGCTTTCCATAATATGCTGGTCTTCTTTCTTTTAGTTTTCCTATGGTCTATACCTGTATTTGTTGCTGAGAAATTACATTTTAAATTAAATCTTTAACTATTTCTACATTGATTTTCTTTTGTCACGTGCCTTCAGGTAACTTTGTTTTGTTTTGTTTTTCTTTTTCACTCTTTTTTTCTTCTTCTTCTCTTGTTGGGTGGTGGGAGAGTCCTTTTACTTTTATCTTCAAGTAACTCTGTTGACTACAAGTTGGTTAATGGAACAGAATCTGCCTGCCTTTCTTTCTGCAATGTCTGCAAAGAGGAAAGCTTTTTGTCAGGTCAGTCCCAAAAGTCATGAACTTTGTTGCAAGTGCTTGTGCAGGTGATCTTCTCTAGTATCTTAGTCAAGAGATTACATCTCTATTTTGCAGGAAAAGGGAATAGGGAAGAAACCAAAGGTTATAACTTTTACAGATGATGTGGATGTTGGTGAGCATGATGATTCAAGTGATGCAGACAATGATGAATTATTTGATCGTGTTTGTGCATTGTGTGATGATGGTGGTGAACTATTGTGGTAAGCAAACACTTTCTAGCTTCTAGGGTGTTTTTAGATGCATGATTAGTGAAGACGAAAGGACTTGAAGAAGTAATTTAATGGGAATTTGTGCATCAACAAAATAGCTTCTAGCTATGAGAATCGTTGAAGAATTTTATCAGCGTCAAAAGACATCGAACAGCAGAGGTCAACCTTTTGTTCACATACATAGAAAATGTGCCCAGCTTGCTCAGGACTGCTTTTAGCTTCAGTTCAGACTTAGATCGTTTGTATTTTATTTGTGTGGAGGTTTCTCCATGATTCTTGCGATGCAAAAACAAGGTTATGAAATAGTAGACGAAAGGGACATTCAAGTTGACATATTGGTCATGTTGTACTAGAGCTCTTGGTTATGATACTTTGTTAATATTAATCATATTGTACCGTAGCTCTTGTCTTTCCTGTAATTGGTTTTATAATGTTATTGTTTGACTTCAATGCAGTTGTGAAGGGAGGTGCATACGATCTTTTCATCCAACTGTAGAATCAGGCGCTAGTTCTTTCTGTGAATCTCTTTGTTATAGCAGTGAGGAAGTTGGTGTATGAACATGCCTTTTCATTCCCTCACCCCCTCCCCTCTTTCTTATGCCGCTAAGACCTGCATTTTGTTGAGCTGGAAAGGGTTCTGCATTCCTGGTTTCTATTAATCATTGTTAAAGCAATATCTGGTTATCTGACAGGCTATTCAGACTTTTCTCTGCAAGAATTGCCAATATCAACGACATCAGTGCTTCATTTGTGGTAGGCTTGGGAATTCTGATAAGTCTTCTGGTGCAGAGGTGAGACTCCTTTTGACAACTAGGAAGCAAATTTATGAAGACTGCTTGTTCTTTTTCTGATTTTTAACCCTTAAAATGCCTGAGCTGACTCAGTGTTGTCTCTCTGTCATTGTAATGAAAGTTGAACTCTTAGAATGGCCATAAAGCCTTGAGATTCTAAATGGAAATGAAAGTTGCATCAAGCATCTTGCCTCAATGGAACTGCTTATATCATATACGCTAAAGATTGTGACAAGGGTGTTTGGTGCTGGTTTTGATCCAAAAATAGGTGGATATGCAACTTAGACCTTGTCTATATGATCTATATGCAACTTAAACCTTGTCTATATCATCTCTTAAGGTCTTTCCTTGTGTCTCGGCAACATGCGGACATTTCTATCATCCTCACTGTGTCTCGGAGCTGCTTTTCCCAGAAGATAAAGAGCAAGCTCAAGAACTCCAGAAGCAAATAAAAGCCGGAAATTCATTTACATGCCCTGCTCATAAATGTTATGTTTGTAAGAAAGGAGAAGATAAGACAATGCAATTTGCAATATGCAGACGCTGTCCAAAGGCATACCACCGCCAATGCTTACCAAGGTTGCCTGAAGTTAATAGTCTTTGATGCCAATTTGTTGTTAAATAGATTATAGTACAGGTTTAGCCCTACTCGTTACTAACTATACAATTTTGTGTTCTAACATGTCAAAAATATTGACAGGAATATTTCTTTTGAGTGCAACGATGCCAAAAATATTCCTCAAAGAGCTTGGGAGAATCTTTTGGCCGCCAATCGAATCTTGATATATTGCCTGTATGTTCATTTAAGTTTCTTGAATACTTACCTGAGATTCCTTGAGTTCTTATAAGTTGCAAATATGATATTCAGGGATCATAAGATCAATCGTAAAGTTCTCACACCAAGAAGAGACCATTTGCTATTCCCTGATGTTGATGGGAAAAAAGAGCAGCATCCAACAGAGTTACTCCCAGACAAACCAAAAGTGTTGTCAGAAAGGAGGAGCAAGGCATATGGAATTCTAACAGATGAAAATAAAGTGGCAAAACTGTCCAAAGGAATGACTAGTGAATATACAAGTGGTTATTCAATCAACAAAAATGAGAAAAACCATACTGAAAAGGTTTCTGGACTGAACTTGAGCTCAACTATGAAGTCCTCAAAGGATGTTGCTAAATCTGAACTGCAAAAAGCAAATAACCCTTCCATGATGAAGAAAATTAATTTGTTCCGGGGAAGTGGCAAGTCAGTGTCAATGATGAGTGTTAAAAGATATACGGAAAAGACTGCTGTCGGAAGTGTTTCGACCGGAAGTGCAAGGACTTTGAGAACTGCAGAAATGGAGAAGCGGTGATAACCTGCATATTTGTTAATACTTATTTTTTTTTTTTAATTTTAATTTTTATTTTTTGCATATTTGTTGATACTCAAACGTTGTTTTCTTAGCTTTTCTTTGGTGGAAGATCATATGTGTAAAGAATATGATGTTTAGTGTGATTTTTATCTGCAGAATACAGGCATTAATGAAAAGTTCCGACTCTTCTATTAACATGGAAGAATTTCTTGACAAACAGAGGAGGAAAGGTACTCAGGACAAGGCAATTACCCTGGGAAAGGTGGAGTGCTCGGTGCAGGTGCACTTTTTTCTCTCCTAATTAGAATGTCTGTCATATTACCTCATGGCAGAGCATAACAAAGCTCTCCTTTATGTTTGACACCTACCATCAGCTTAAATCACAAAATCACCTTTCACTTCTTTTGCATGTTTGGAATGAATCCGGCCCGCACCCACCTTCTGTTCACAATTCCCCTTGGCTGACTGAATCATTGAATCTAATTATAAAATATATTCTGCTTTGGTTGGCACTATTACTCATGAGAAACTTTGAAATGGAAGCATGTTGAACAATGTTAGGTAGAGGAGAACACTCTTTTTAATGTTGCTATTTGTGAAAATTTTTTGTCTTAAGAATCTTGCTAATATCATCTTTCATCGAACTTGTTGGTTATTGATTTTCCCAGGCTATCCAAGCAGCTCTGAAGATATTACAAGAAGGGGGTGCCATTGAGGATGCAAAAGCTATTTGTGCACCTGCTGTTCTCACTCAGATGGTCAAATGGAAGGTTTTTGCCATTATTACATCCTGCTGTTATATGAATGCATATGATACTGCATGCTATAAATAAATCATGTTAAGTATTCATAAAATGCATTCATCGGATGCTTCACTAATTTCTTGTGCAGTGTTCCTTTATACTAAGCATAAAAACTCTTTCTTCATGCAGAATCACTATATCCTAAGCTATATGACAGCCCCTACTGAATGCAAGCAGGCTATTGTGACAGTTATATAGAGAGTGGTGCGGTAGTTTTGCACTAGTTGTTATAAGAATTTGCATATGACTAAGTTGATTGTGTGACCCATTAAAATAAAATTAATTAGATGTTCATACTTTTTTGTGGAAACTACATCAATGATGAATTCCTTGGGTGTTCTTAAAGGCAATATTAATAACGTGAGCTTACTATGATCTCATTAAGAAGATGTGAATAGTTTTATGGGAAAGATAACACATCAATAAGTTTCCCTGATTTTTAACCAGCAAACAGGTCCCAACTCAGTTAGACTCTCATTTACCAATCACAGGGAATGTTGCGGTTATATAACCATGTTGACTTGTTTTAGCCATAGTAATCTAAGATTCAAATGCCATATGTTTTCACTACTTTGTAAATTGTGAATATGATCTGTTTCCTGTCTCTTTATATTGTGATTTAGGGATTTCCAAGATTGCTAAAATGGACTTATTCGCTTATATTTTCCAGAAGCAGCTGAAGGTCTATCTTGCTCCATTCATCCATGGCATGCGCTATACATCTTTTGGTCGACACTTCACAAATGTGGACAAGCTAAAGCAGGTGAAAAAATAGTTTTTCTATTTCCTAGTAATCAATTGTATAGATACATTTGCGTATGCTGCTTATAAGTTAGACCAAAGGAATAAGGTGAATGTCAGAAGTGCATCTTTTGATTCTTCCTAAAATAAATGCTCCCTGGAGCTCCTTATACTACTTCATTACTTCCTTGTCTCAGATTTATTAATCCTATTTCAATTTTAGTATGTCGAAATATGCTTCATTTCCTAAAACGAATTTTTCTCCAAAAATGTAGTAATAATTGGTAAGAAGTAAGAATAACTTGCATGTACAGCTTTACCACAATCTTCGTGGGTCTAGGCCCTTTGGCAGCAGGCACTCTTAAGACATGTGAAGAGATTAGTTCTTCTACATCTCTGGTAGTATTTCTATAAAAATCTGTCTCTGCACTGGCGGTACATTATAATTTGTGCCTTGAATGCGCTTCCTTTACATGAAGACTCTGTACTACCAGCTGAAGATAATAAGAACTGGTTCATATGTGCAGGTTGTTGATCGGCTTTGTTGGTATGTGCGAGATGGTGACACAGTAAGAACAGTTTAAACCCTTATTAGTTACTAGTTCATTGATGAACTCTGTTACCTTTATATATTGGTGATCCAATATAGTACTATAACCCACCTTTTCTCAAGTCTGACATTTTGCAGTACATTCAGAGAAATGTGGGATAGGACATTATTGTAAGATACTTGTCGCAATATTTTGGTCAATTAAGTACCAGAACATAATAACATATATGTATATTTCTTTCTACCCCAGATTTGATTTTGGATTCATAACCTGATAAACTTTTGATTATAGAAGTGAATATGACTTCGAGGTGTCTCAAGCTTACAGAAAGTACTTGCTCATCAGCAAACAAATTTCTTGCAACAGATAGTTGATTTCTGCTGTGGATCAAACGACTTCAGTTGCTTAATGAAGGAAGAACTTGATAGAATGGGAAAAAAGTGCTCGTTCAAAAATTATGACCTCATACAGCCAAAGGTCTGCTTTCAAATAAGTCTTGCAGCAAGTGCCTTGAATTATGTTGCAACATGTTTAGTATTCATATTTGGTCATATTGCTTTCTTTTATGTACTTTATCTTAGTTATGTGTTACCATTGATCTAGCCTTTCATTTACCCCTACATCTTGTTACTAGAATGATTTCAATTTTGAAAAAAGGGATTGGATGAGCATTTGTTTGGAAGAATTACCAGAAGGATCTAACTTGGTAATGTGCCTTAATTTTCTGAACTTGCAAAATCTTTGTATCTTCAAGTACATTTATGCTTCACTCACAGCATTTGCTTGGAACTTGCACAACAGATTATGGGGCTAAATCCTCCTTATGGGGTCCAAGCATTCCATGCCAATCAATTTATAGACAAGGCTCTGAAGTTCAGGCCAAAGCTTCTTATTCTCATTGTTCCCAAAGAGACTGAAAGGTAACCAAAAGCTTTTTGAAGGCATGTCATTTTCTTAACATCTGTGTCAGTTGTTTTGTGCCATCACAGGTTGGATAGGAAAAAGACCCCCTATGACCTAATTTGGGAAGATGACCATATTTTCTCTGGCAAGGTACCAATTGATCTTGTTGTTTTATGGGATAATTAACTCAATGCTCCCTGAGGTTTAATCTAATTACAAAAATAACTCCCATTTGGGAAATTAACAATAACACCTCCTGCCATTAATTTAGTTGGTAGAAAAATAAAGTGTGTGTAACATTACCATTAGACCCCTTGAAAATTTAACATATTCACTAAAACATTAAAACTAAATTCCTTGCTAATCTAGCAGCATGAGATGTTATTGTAATTTCTCAAACCACAAGGGGTGTTTCTGTAGTTTCTCAGGGTGTGCTGACTTAATCATCTGTCGTTTCATTTTCCTTCACCATTTTATCCTCTGTTCTAATACATGATTCATCTCATATTCTATTATACAAGTAGATACATGCCAAGTGTATTGTTTCCTGAATCACGTACCTTTTTATAAGAAATATGTAATGTGCTTGACATATATCTACACAATGGATAATAAATGAAACATAGAATGGACCATCAAAACTGCTTACCTTACTGCGGAAAAATTTTGATTTCAAGATTGTAACTGAAGTGCCCTGATTTGTGCATTGAACTCAATCTGTCAGTCATTCTACCTTCCTGGATCAGTAGATGTGCATGACCAGCAAATGCAACAATGGAACGTGGATCCGCCGCCTCTATACTTATGGAGCCGACCTGATTGGACTACCAAACATAAAGCAGTAGCTTTGCAATGCGGCCATATAACCAATAACGAAGACACGAGATATTCAGGAGTCTCTAATTATTTAATGGAAGAAAATCAAGACTGCTATGGTGATTTCTCCAGTGTAGCAGATGGCTATGGTGATATAAACAGCATACTGGAAGATGTTCCTGAAGCTTCTGATGATTTTTGAATTTGACAAACCCTAAGGCACTCTTGGCAGATATATATAAGAAGATATACCATGGTCAGGCCAGCTATCAGCATACAATGAGAACATGAAATTATGAACTCGACTAATTTTTTGGTTAAGGCATGATCTTTTTGGTTGTTTGGTAGGAAAACAAAAGAATCAAAACAATACTATTATAAGTTGACCAGGTGGTTTAGTGCTTTGTTGATAATATAAATGACTGACCATTGCTTCACTGTTAGATGATATTTGGCATTGAATTTGAGAAAGTAGTTTAAGTTGACAATGGTTGCAGCTACAATGAAAAATGACAAAAAGTTGATACCCTGTTTCCTCTGAAAGTCACTATCTTGCCTAGTAAAATATACACTTTATCGTCCAAGGATAATGTAATACTTCCATTTAATGTCTATGATATAGCATTTTTAATTTGGCACTTTTGGAAAGAAAGTTAAAGCAGAATCTTGAAGAATCTCTGCTAAATTTTACTTTATATTCTCCATGATATCGATCAGCTGGTGAAGTAGGAGAATTGAATAGGATCCATCGAAAGATCCATTATGCTCATTCAAGTACACATCAATCTTCATGGTCAGCCAAGCCAATGTTGAGATATTAAGCACATCAAATAAGGACCAAATGCTGGGAATTCCTTAATGGGCAATAGGAAAAGAGGGTTGATGCATTCCGCAACTCAAAATTTACAATTACAACATCTCTTGTGCTACCAAATACAGAAAATGATAATGTTAATATCCTTGAAGAAGATGAAGAAGAAGAAGAAGAAGAAGAAGAAATATGTTATGCTACAATCTTATGTTTCTCCACAAAAGTCGCTATTTGTCATCACCATTAGAATTTAGTCGTCTTATTCTCTGATCAAGCTCCGCCATGACAGCTGGCTCTTGCTTTTTCCTTTGCTTTGATATAGTTGTAGTTGTCATAAACCCTATCTTATCAAATGCAACCTACAAAAGATCGATGAAATGATATGACAAGGATATGCTACAATATTCCTCGTAATGACCTAAAAGGAGGGTTGCTATGTTACCGTCAACAGTTCATCAGGATCAAAGAGGTGATGAGTACTTCTTTGTATAATATTAATCACATCGCCTACGTGATGTGCCATAAGCAACTTCTCTTCATTTATCTGCATTCATCAAAATGACAAACTCCACTAGTTTTTCCTTAGATGTTTTTATGCTCAGTAATTGGAATTAGCATCCTGTGCGGACTCTATGCATGTGCATTTAATAATGAGAGAGATAGAGAGTGTGTGTGTGTGTGTGTGTGTCTCTCTCTCTCTCTCTCTATATATATATATATATATATATATATGCATGCATAATTGTAGTAGCAACTTAATAGTCACAAAAGCTGCAGTTATGAGTAGACGGACAATAATAAGGGTATTTTACGGATACCATACCTACAACTGCATTTTAGGAAGATTAAATAAAAACATACCAAAAAATGGTTGATGCTATATTAATAGTATAGACTATAGATAGATAACAAAGGGCCTACTTTTACCTTAAAGATTGCTAATGCTACATTAAATAAAACCTTTGCTCCTTCGTAGAAAAGAACATCCCATACACGCAGTGTCGTCTGAAAGGAACAAAAAATTGAAACTGTCAGTAGCGAGCCAATTTACACTACTGTAATTCATGTATTTTTTTTTATGGTTAATAAGTATGTATATTCGTTATAACCTCCGAAGGCAAGCTTTTAGAAAATAGGCATAAAAACCACTCTGTGCAAACAAGAGAAACATCGAAGTCCAAAGCTTCCAGATGAGCAGCTATCCTGCATTATTATTCCTTTTTCTTCATTTTAGTAAACCACAAAGATATCTCAAATAAAACCGTATCATCCACATAATCAAACAAACCTCGGGCACTTTTTGGTCAAAAGATCTTTGAACACTCTCTGTTCGACGTGGCATCCAGACAAGTTGTTCGTGTAACAATCATTAACCAACACGTTTTCTAAGAGAACGGCAAGCATCCAGAAAGCTTCTTCTTCGGTTTTCATCACAAGTAACAGCAACGCGGCAACATAATTTAAACCCTACACCATAATTATTTGGTTATGTGAAAAACCTTTATGACAACAGAAGTTATGAAATAATATTGTATTTTGAGTATGTTGAAGAGAAAATACCTGACAATAACCAACATCAGAATCTCGGAAAGAATAGCCAACAAGAACACGCCTTAGAGCAGCGTGCCCCTCAGGAGTGTCCAACCACGGGTGACCAGGGAAAGTTCTAGGGAGGTCCTGCACCCGAATGTTATTGAAGAATAATCACGAGAAATACTCTAAAAAACAGAAAAATGAATAATTAATATACTTTTTTCCGATAAATTCCCCTAGTTGGGCTTCATATAGCAATAGCTTCAGCCACACAAAGGCTAGAGTAATTGGCTATGTGCATTATGTCTCAACAATTTTCTCACAAATTGAAATTACCTACTATATTATGTTTTGGTAGTATTTTCACAAAATCTACAAAAGATACGCAACCAGTTTCGCTCTTATCGTAAGGTCTGGAAAACAAGACAACAAAAGAAGGATATAATAAAATTACACTGACAAAAATGTGATGCCGGTACGTTCAAACTTTCATGTCTAGAGTCAAATATCAAGTGTTGAAGTGAAACTATAGCTTACAATGTGAGTATGGAAATAGCAACGTGGAATATAAGTTCGGCTATGAAAATTCCCGATGGGCAGAAGGGACAGCAATCACAGTTTTGCAACATGGCCAAAACAAAAGGAAGTTACTATGCATCAATGGTCAGGAAGAATCCCCTTTAAATTTAATGACAAATCCAAGGATGCCCCCATAAGTATGGTGACCTAGTAGTGGAATTCGTAGTTTTGTGTCATAAAAAAGTCGGATTTTGTTTTGCGCCATACATTATCATTAACCACATCTGGTCCGATATCTTTAGCTGATCCACAAATTTAAGACTGTGATTTAAGCTTTGGAGGTTTTCAGAGAAACTGGCGAATTTAAATATGAGACTAATGCTTTCAAGCTACAACATATAGGGCCTAAAATGCTACAAACTGGCACTGTCATAGCCACTAATCTAACCCATAACCTCAACTCTTTACTTTCAATCTTCTACCATAATTGATGAGCATTCCTAACTAATCCATCCAAACTTCTCTATGTCAACAAAAAGTTCCAAAACTAACCAAGAATGCTCAAGAATCAAACTCTCCATACCAAGTCAATCACAAAAACTCTCCCAACTCAAACCACAGACCACCATGAACACTAAAACAAGATTGATCCCACATAAAAGGGCATCAAATAATGCACTAAACAAGAACGTTAACCTACAAACAAGGAAATGTTAACTAAGACAAAAGAAAGCAAAAGCCCACATACATGATCAATCTGTTTAGTTGCAGAAGTAACTTTATCCTCAACAGCACTGGTCAAATCATTGTAATAACTCTCAGGAACAGTTGATTTCTTCTTAGCAGCCCCTGATAAAGAAAACCAAACTCTGGGCCTTAAATTTGGAGGGATCCCCCCTCTTATGAGCTTCTTGAGAGTGATGGCATTTACCAAAGAAGAGATTTTAAGGGAAGATTTAAGAGTGGATGAAATATGACTCTCCAAATACCAGTTGGCACCTTTTTCAGCCTCCAAAGCCCACCAAACTTTCCCCTGTTGTCTAACCTTTTCTCTAACTTCATTTAATACATTTACATCATCCACATTTCCTTCTACTGTGAAACCATACAGATCTTGGAATTTTACTGTCATATTTGCTCTTCTTGCGTGGATACTTGGCCTCAATGTGGGTATCTGGGCCTGATATTCTATTGCCAAATCTCTCTTGCTTTGAGTCCCACTGCCTCCGTACATCATTTTTCTCGTTGTAATTTGGGTGGATGAGATCAAGAATGGGATTTTACTTAACAATGGAGAAGAACCCAGAAATTTTTCAAAATCAATGAATGATATAAAGTATTCTTTACAAGCGAAAATAAAGGATAAGAAAAATCTACAAAAGAAATGTGGTGGGGTCTTCTCGATTTAGAAAAAGTCCATTTTTACAGATTAGCTATGATATTGTTGATATATATGTGCAGGCCCTCGAGGAATTCGGATAGAAAGGTGAAAAAAATCTTGGATCTTTCTTCAAATGCAACTCGATATAGTAACATAAAACAAAAGGGTAAGGAAAAGGAAACCAAATATAACAAAATACGAAGAAAAACAAAAAGCACAGGAAGGAGAAGAAAGGTGCAGAAATTGTATGAAAGGCCAAAAAGGAAAAAAGAAAAAAATGGAAAAAAGAAGAAAGGGGAGGCAAAGAATATCTGGTTAGGCTTTGAAGAAGAAGAAGAAAAACAATAAGGATCAATGGTCTGAATTCAGAAAATAGCAAAAGGAAAATGAATGGAGGAAAAAGATATTTACCTTTAATAAAGAAACAACAAAAGAAAATCTATTCATTATATTATTTTTATTGCATTAATTAATATTATATGTGCTTATGAACAATGAAGTCTGATGGTCCCCATGTTTTACATTATTGGCGTTGGAATTAGGATGTTGCGCGCATGACATTCAAAAAAATAGACATTAGAAAAATAGAATTATGGAAAATTAGAATATATTATATTCTAATATTCAGTTTTGACTTAAGTTGGAGGTTCAAATAGGGAGGTTCTGTGATATAGAGAGAATTCAAACAAAATTACGTCTTAATCCATGACTAAAGTTCGAATTTTAAATTTAAGATCTTTTACGATAATACGTTAATTGTCCTTCTCGATTCTCATCACAAGTAATAAATTGGAATATTTACCTTTACAATCCCTAAAATTAATCATAATTATTAAAATACCCTTTGAAGTTTAAATAATTACCATTATACCTCTTATTGTACAATTCAACTAATGAATAATTATAATTAAATCCTCTAAACATATGCATATATTATAGATAGTTAGATACATTGCTGAGCTGACATATAATTACAATTATACCTCCTATCTTAGAAGATTTATTTGTAATGTTTAAAATTTTTAGGAGAGTATGTGGCAATTATTCAAATTTAGAGAATATAATGATAATTATATAAATTTTCAGTGCTTTGATAATTATACCTTTTCTATGGGGATGTTGAGGTAATAATCCCGAATAAATAATAGAAAAGTGGTAGGGGCATACAAGAAACTACCCACCCAACTTATTTACAAATGGCACATTGCTTTCTGAATTATACATTTAATGCATTGTACCTTAAAAATAACTGAAGGGCAGCTCACCTCTCTACTAAAAGTCAGCGGAACACTTTATTTCCAAAATTAAAAGTGCAATTTGAGGACTAGAAATACCTAGCATATTGTTTTTATGTGTCTTTTAAAAAAAAAAAAAATCTCCTTATTTATCCCTCTTCTTGTGAAAAATTCATTTTACTTTATTGTTACATGCTAATTTTATGAATTATGATTGTGTGGGAAGACAATATTCCAGTAATTTCAATACAAAATCCACTTGAAGGATAAACTAATCCAAAACCCCTAGTTGAGAAGTGAAATACTTTTTAGTTGCTTTTGAAGGATAATGTCGAAACATACAAATTAAGGAAGGCTAAAATGTCACTTAGTGGAGTTTTCTGCAAAAGACTTCCTTGTGTCATATGTAATTGGCAAATCAAATTTTGTGAAAAATTAATTAGTAAATAAAAACTGTGAAAAAAATAATTATCTCATTGTCCCCTACAATTAGTTTGTACTATAAAGACCTATGGAATGACATTACACTCCTTTTTATTGTCTTGCCTTTTTTTGTGTGTGTTTGGGTTGGGGGGAGGGTGTTTAAATAGGCAATTTGCTCTTGAAAAACCAATTAATTTGCAGGTCAAACCTGTGTTAGAAATTCTCTTGACGAAGGATCTTTTTTGCTAATTAAAAATTTTACAAGGGCTCTGACACTAATTAATTTTTTACAGAATTTGATTCGCCGAAGAGCTACTACGAGGAAGCTTCTTGCAGCAACCTCTTTTTAGATAACAAGACTTACATATCAAAATCAAGATCACTATTTGTGCGAATATATCTACTATATAAATTTTGCATACAGAACTAAACTAAAATTCAACATGTTCGCTTGATGGAAATGAATTCATCCTCTCTTTGTAATGTACAGAAAATCTGAAAAAAATACAAATTAAATTAGCACATGTGAGTTGCTCCGCTTATTCACACGTTAAACATTCACTTTTGAATCATGCATATGGTTATTATCTCTTTATACATATTTACATGT
>JACFYI010000329.1:548612-566662 GCA_014898755.1 Handroanthus guayacan | reverse complement strand
ATTAACCTATATAAAATAGTCAATCCAACCTAATCAAGCAAAGTAAATGAGGCCAAAATGTATTTATGTGTGTGTGGAAATCGCATGCCACAACTACTACTATAAGTAGAAAGGCATACTAAATAGTTACCATACCAAATTTGAATTTTCAAATCTACGATTTCACTTAGCTAACATATTCGATAAAATTAGGTTAACATTGTAATATTTCAATAAAAAAAACTCCGCATATTCTTAAAAACTTCTCCACTTTCTTCAAACTTCAAAACTTCTTATCAACTCCACATTCAAATCAAAACCCCCCATTAAATATTATTCTTCGCATAGTTTTAGTTAAAGAAAATGGAGTAAACTCGATATTTCTTGAAGTTTAAAAAAGAACTCTGGGACTATCACGTCGGCGTTAACCTAGTAGAAAAAATAATGAAAACAGAGAGTAAAATTAAGTGAATTCTACTTTTAACTAATGGAAACTCATATGCAAACACAATATTAGTGGAGGGTTATAGCTATACTAACCAACTAAAACAACTAATCTCTAGAAGTTACCAATATTACTATCAATTTTGATCAACATTACCAATAAATTCAAAGTTACTCAACCATTCCAATCTTCCTCCTTATTAACAACACTAGCAATCATGTACATTGTTCCCGCATTTATAAAATATTATTTGAGTCATATTTTTAATATATTTTATTTCTCAAATAAATGGATTATGGAAATATAAAAATAATGAGAAAAATAGGATTATCTATAAATATTAATGAAAAAACCGTAAAAGTGGAGTACTTGTAATCAAGGATAGTGGAGTAGTGGTTGCAGATAAAATAGTATGGTAGTCACAGTCGTTTGGAATACCAAATTTGATACACTAACTGCCATTTTAGAACACAAGTACAATATTCCATTATTTTGTACTAGCGTAGATGTATAGTAGATTGATTAATTTGCAAAAGGCATAGTTTCATAAACTTTCACTACATATTACATGAGAAAATCATGCATCTCACGACCACTACATATATTTATTTCCATTTCCTTGTTTATAACAAAGGAAAAAACAATGAGGATCACTTCTTCAACATCCTCAAAACCTAATAAACTAAATCTCATTCCTCTTTACGAGGAGGATTAAAAAAATAAAAAATAAAAAAAATTCTGTAGAGAAACAAAAGAAATTCATACATGTACATGGAACTAAACTGATTAAGCAGACTGAGCAGCGGTGGCACATATTTGTGGGTTCTGCTTGCCAATCAAAATAGGCTTTATGTTGTCACATTTGGTGGTTGCTGGGCCGAGTGTTCCGGTGTAAGTAAGATCGACGTCGCCCACCTCAATATTCTCACACGGTTTAGCGCTGCTGCAAAGGAAACTCATAACCTCTTGAGTGTACGACGTGCCCCTAATGTTTTTCACGGTGACCTTACTAATCTTGATAAGTGATGGTTTCTGCCAAAAGCATAATTAACACTTTTTGAGCATGATCCAAGAATATGAATGATTAGATTAATGTTGTAACAATGAAGCAAAGCAACTTACATCTAGCTTGCAGAGATTATGTGGGCAGTATTCTTGATCAAAGATGACGGGATTGCTGACATTGTCCATGATTAAGTCCTCGAAATGCAAATCTGATATTTGCAATTGGGCAGGAGCAGAAGGCCATGTCTTTATCCTCACGCCGTTATCCGTGCCTTTGAAGGTGCAATTCCTCACATATACCCTCTGCACATCTTTTTCAGCTACATTTCTGCCAAGGCTTCCGATGCTGATGCCGTGGCCTGGCCCGCAAGTTACATTCTGGATGTACAAGTCTTTCATCTCATCACCAATAGAGATACAATCGTCCCCTGTTCCTATGATGGAATCAGTGATGTTGATCATTGTGTCACGTCCCAGATGGATTCCATCGGTGTTTATACTGTCGCCAGGGGCAGAAATTGTGAACCGGAGGAATGTCACATTTTGACTCGATATACAATTCACGTGCCAATTCTTGCTATTTTTGCTCGTCACGTCACGAATTACAGAATTCTTGATGAAATTGAAGCTTAGACTCTGCATTATAATTAATATATAGTTAATATACACACGCGCGTGCGCGCACTTCCTCCTCAGTTCCACCATACAATATACAGCAAATAGCCACCTCAAACTCAAGGGCTATATATGATGGAGGTAGGTATATAACTCACTATGGGAAGTTTGGCACAATTTTGATTTTTGTGACAATCGTTTTGCTTCCAGGCTTGCTGGCCTTGGCCATCGAAAACCCCGCCGGAGAGGGTGAAATTATCGACGTAATTGACAGTAATCCATTGGCCATCTTTGTCAGGCAGCTTACTGGGATCTGGATTTGCTTGTACTGTGCCTTGCACTTGAAGCTCAAGAGGAGCCTTGTTTGGGCCATGCAATCTCACTTGGCTTAGTTGCCATGTCCCCGGTGGAATGAAAACTATGCTTGGTGTTGTAGAATTGCATGCCGCCGTCCAAGCATCCAATAAAGCCTAACACATCCATATAGTACTTTTTTTATTTACTTCCACAAGACTATTATCATTTACTCCCGGAAGTATTCAAATGTTGGCAAAAAATATAATAAATAATAATGTTTTACCTGACTAACATCGCCGCTGCCAGCACCATAGTTTCTGATATCAAATATCACAGGTTCCTCGGCAAAAACATTATACGCCAAAAATGACAGAAAGAAGAGAATTGTGACAATGAAATTTAGTTGCATGATCTTTTGTTTCTTGTTTCTTTTATTTTTGATGTTGTTGGAAGATGATGTTCTAAGGGTACATTTCCTATGGATTTATAGTATCTTCGTATCACTAGTTGAATACCGGAACATGTATCACCCGTCGTCCACTTACTATTTTCAGGGGCAGGAGGTTGCTATGCTAAGGTGTTTGAATAAGTCGTTCGCATACCAAAGTAAAGAGAAAAAAGGACTGTCTTCCACAATTCGTCGTTACTAATTTTAGAGATGGAAGCGATGTTTCTATGTTTACTTTTGTTAATGCATCATCATATTACTCAAAAATCAGGTTCTTTGTGATAATTGTGGCTCCTAGGGCACTAAATGTAGAGACTACCTGAAAGTGCTTTTTATCCAAATTTAGGTTGAAATTTTGTGGCTTAAGCTTGCTTTCTTTTGCTATATATATGTTATCACAATCTTACAACAACCCATTAACTCTAACATAATTGATCACCAAAAGTTAGAAAGAAAAACATAGAAAAAGATTAAAAAAAGGAACAAAGATGGAAAGTATATGGATTTGCATATTGATGGCAATACTGGTGGGAAACCAGGCGCAGGCCGTTGATTTTAACATCAAGAAATACGGTGCAAAGGCCGACGGAAAATCAGATGATACCACGGTGAACTTTCTATAAATTTGTATAATGTGCATCACAAATTTTCACATTTTCTTTTAATTAAAAGGGTCTTTGGTTTAGCTTAAAATTAAAACATCTTGTAAAATGTTTAAGATATTATAAAATGTGAAAAAAAATGTCCGATAAATATTTTTTTTTTTTTTAAGAAAAAAAGTTCATAAGCTCTCAGAAAAAGATATTAGGAGCATATAAATTCTTTGAAAAAAATTAGGCTTTTAATCTACTTCTTCAATTATATAACCATTTTAATTAAAAATTATTATTACCAACATTTTATAAGCTATATTTCTTTTATTTTATCCAAACATTTTATCAACTTGCTTTTAAGATAAGATTTAAATCTTCCTAGATCCTTTAAATAAGTCTAGACGGACGGTTCCTTAAACACAGTTTCTTGCATTTCTGGTTAGGCAATCGCAAATGCTTGGAAAGAAGCATGCAAGTCGACTCGAGCGAGCAACATTGTGATCCCAGCAGGAACTTATATGGTCGGTCCGATCAAAATCCAGGGGCCCTGTCAGGCTCCAATTACCATTCAAGCTCATCAAGCACATTTTATGGCACCAGCTAACCCGAGCAAGTTCAAATCGCAAAGTGGTTGGTTCACCTTTCAAAGTATAAATGGCTTCACACTTTTGGGAGGAACTTTTGATGGTCAAGGAGGAATTGCCTGGAAGCAGAATGACTGTGCCAAAACAGGAAAATGTAGCTCGTTACCCATTGTAAGTTTTCTGCTCTTTTGGCAGGTGTTTATGTGAGAATATAAACTCTGAAAAACATTGTTTAAAACGAGTGAGAACTAGTCGGATGAATAAAGTGTTTGGTATTTTTCCAAAAAAATAAAAATAAAATGCAAACGAATTTTTGATTTGTTTTTAATGTTTGAGTATGCTCCTTTAGTTCTAAACATATTAAAAGAAAATTTGTCGTTAATAACACGTTATAAATTTCAAAATATTATTTTATCCAAATACTTTGAAAATTTTATTTTGAATACAAGATCTGACATATTATAAGTTGAACAGCTAGGTGCTCACAAGATAATTTTATATACGCAGCCAAAACCGTCTAACAACCAAATTATGCCAGACTAACAAGCAATTTTTGACTTTATGAACAGAACTTGGTTTTCAACAAGATCTCAAATTCTCTAATCCGGGACGTGGCATCATTAGATAGCAAGTTATTCCACATGAACGTGTTGAACTGCAAAAACTTAACGCTCCAACGCATCAAAATTTTGGCTCCAGAGGAAAGCCTAAACACTGATGGGATACACATAGGGCGCTCCAATGGGATCAACATTACTAATGCTGACATAAAAACAGGAGACGATTGTGTATCACTTGGTGATGGAAGCCAACAAGTGAACATTGAGAAAGTGACGTGTGGGCCTGGACATGGAATTGCAATCGGAAGCCTAGGAAGGTACAACAATGAAGAGCCAGTTATTGGAATAACAGTAAAGAATTGCACCATTACAAATACTATGAATGGAGTTAGGGTTAAGACATGGCCTGCTTCTCCTTCGGCTGGTATAGCTCGCGGCTTGCATTTTCAGAACATTGTCATGAACAATGTTAGCACACCTATTTTGATAGATCAAGAATATTGCCCTTATAATCAATGCCAGGCTGAGGTAATCATCAAAACTCCAACCTATTTATTTGTAGATTCATACTTTAAAGGGTCAACGACACTTCACTCAATTAAATTCATTTCGGAAATAACTTAAAAGTACTTTGTTCCCTCAACTTAAAACTACTGGGGCACTTTGACCCCCAAGTGGATTTTCAAGTGTGATACATAGTCGAATAGTGCCCCCAATATGCAATCACATGACTGTCAAATAGATTTCAAGTGTGATACATAGTCAGAGAGTACTTTCATATAGACTTCCGGGCTAAATATGTAATCAGAGAATTAACTTGTGACTTTGACATGCACCAACTTCCTTGACCTTCGGGCTCAAACAACATTCATATCATTTATCTATCTTTTAGTTTGAAATATTCATCTTGAGAAACAGTTTTTCTGAGCATGAATAGGAAAAAAATAACAAAAATGTCCATTAACAAGGCATATAAAATCATAGGGTACTCTACCGATTGCATATTTTGTCTTGGAAAAATCACTTGGTCGAAAAATGCTTCAATAATTTTAAGATGGGGGGTGAAATGCTTGTAAGTTATTTTTTAATTTTTGGAACAAATTGTGATTTTTAGGCCAAATACGTAGTTGGAGAATTAACCATATGTTACTATTACATGTCTTGTCTAGTGACAATCTCACTCATCTTTTGTCCATTCAAAAAATTCGCTTCTCAAAATGAATATTTGAGTGTGAATAAGGAAAAATAATAACGAGGATATTCTTTAGTAAGTTGCAAAAAAACCATATGGAATTTCTCCAAGTATCCAACTTCATACCTGTCCAGAAAAATCACTTGGGGCCAGAGAAGTATTGCAATGATAAAACACTCTTTAAGGCAGTGAAGTGGCATTTACCCTATTTTTAATACGTTTCTATATATGTAAGCCTTTACAATGCTATCTTCTTACTTGTATAAGGTCCCGTCGCGCGTTCAGATCAGCGAAGTTAGCTTTGACAATATTAGAGGGACAACAGCAACACCACTAGCTGTGCAGCTTAAATGCAGTAAAGGGTACCCATGCAAAAATGTGAGGTTAAGTAATATTAATTTGGCCTACCATGGAAGCAATGGAAAAGCTACATCCCAATGTGCCAATGTGAAGCCAAAGCTCACAGGGCATCTTTTTCCTCCAGCTTGTCAATTGTCCTCTGCTTAATTGATCTGATCAACTTATTGTTAAGTGACTTTCAATCCCTCGGGAACATAATCTATATGTGTAGTGACATATATAGTTAGGATTTAGGTGCACCCCATTCATGCTTTATAATGTGCATGACGAGTTGAGTGGTGCTATTTGTTATCTTTTATATATCTGCGTACAAACTTGTCAATAGTTTGATAATAAGAGAATAAAGTAGAAATTTTCTAGATTTATGATCAATTTATCTTGTATTTTCCTAATCCACAAACAAGGTAACGGGTCATAGTCCTTCACAGAAAACATTGAATTGCATTGAGTGACACACTTCCAAAGTCACAAGATAGAACATGATAATAAGCAGGCTAGAGTCCATGAAATAACCAAAAATTGGAGTGATGCACTCCAAAAATCACACAATACTGCCAAACAATGGATCACAGCCCTTTAAAGAAAATATGAACAACGGAAAGAAAAACCACCAAAAGTTGATAAGAATAGACGTGAAAACCAAATAACCACTTGAAATAAGTCATCGAGCATGCAAATGGAAGCGGCCCCAAAAATTGAAAAAGTAACAAAAAGCACTTCAAGAATATTCAACAATCATGGGTCATAACCCTTAATCAAAATACTAACTGAGTGGAACACCGCAAAATCTACAAAACAAAATAATAGGTCACAGCTCCACACAACACAATGAATTTTATGGAGTGACGCACTCCCAAAGCCACAACATGGAGCATGATATCGGGTCGCGGACATAAAGTAACCCAACAACAGTCACACACTCCCGAAATCACACAATATTGCCAACCTATAGGTCACAACCCTCTAAATAAAATACAAAATAATGAAACACAAAACCTCAAAAAATCATAAGATTAGACATGAAAATCAATGGGTCAAAGCCCGAAATTGAATATCATAACAATAGAGGAACACACACACAAAAATATAAGAAAACACAAGATACTTAGGTCACAGCTCCTCAAAATCAAGAAAAATGTAAAGGTTAGAAACTTTTTTACCAACTTTAAAGCAACTTGGGCAAGGGAACAGAAGAGAAACTCAAGTGGAGGCGGCATTGAACCAGTGACGATGGTGGTGTAGGTTGGATGGTGTTCGAAGTAAATATTTATGCAGGAAAGCCCACTCAAATTTAGTGAACGAGATAGTTCGAGCAATGGAGTTCTTTGATGCATTGGAGAGGAAGATGAAATGTGGAGATGGTTTTTGTTGAAGGATATCGTGGAGTTGGATGATTTAGGGAGAGAGGGAGGAAGTAATTTGATACGAAGAAAGATTGAAGAGAAGAGGGTTTTAAGGCCTGGGCAGAGCACACTCCGTTCTACCTCATAACAAACTTACCTATTCCCATTCTCGCAAAATTGATATTTAATCCATACAGAAGTAGTAGAGTCTCAATTAAAAGTCATGATTAAAATCATAAATTGAAAGCAATTACACAAAAAATAATGATATTCAAGAATTGCATTTATATCATTCCCCGAGACCTGCAGGATAAGAGAAGGAAAAAAGTGCAGAGTTGCAGTAACAGTTGGGCAGCCATTAAGTTTATTCTAATACTTCTCCTCCAAGAACCTACAAGGATTTGGAATGAGTAACATCAAACATACTTTTGTGTTTATCTCACATTCAACGAAAAAAAGCAGACATTTAATGGGAAAAAAATGAACTCAAACATACTCATTGGACCTATCTTCTCGTTATCTTCACGCACCAAATTATTAAAAATTTTAGTAAGTTTCTAGACTCAAAAAATAAAAAAATAAAAAATGGAAAGAACGTAGTCCGTCTCGACATATGGATAATAGACAATAATCTAATAACCACCAAGATAACATAATCAAACAAGTACATGGGCATAGCCCCAACAGTTCAACAAGTAACCAAAAGCACTTCAAGAATATTCGGCAAACAGGCCATAGCCCCTAATCAAAATACTGATAGAGTGGCACACTCTAAAATCCACAAAGAAAGTAATGGGTCACAACGCTTCACAGAAAACATTAAATTTCAAGGAGTGACACACTCCCAAAATCACAAGATATAACATAACAATAATTGGGTCACAAACCGGACATGAAATAACCCAACAATGGAGTGACACACTCCAAAAATCACACCATACTGCCAAACAATGGTTCACAGCACTCTAAAGAAAATGCAAAGTAACAGAAAGACGAACCACAAAAAAAAAATCATAAGATGTGAAAATCTAATAACCATGCGAAATAAGTCATCAAGCGTGTAAATGGGCATGGCCCAGCAATTCAATAAGTAACGAAAATCACTTCAAGAATACTCAGCAATCACGAGTCACGGCCCTTAATCAAAATACCAATGGAGTGGCACACCCCAAAATCTATAAAACAAAATAACGGGTCACAGCCCTTCACATAATACAAGGAATGGAGTGACACACTCCCAAAGTCACAACATAGAGCATGACAATAACAACAATTGGAGGTCACTGCCTGCACATAAAGTAATCCAACAATGGAGTGACGCATTCCCAAAATGACACGATATGCCAAACCAAGGGTCACAGCCCTCTAAATAAAATACGGCATAATGGAAACACAAAACCCCAAAAAATCTTAAGATTAGACATGCAAATCAATGGGTCATAGCCTGTAATTGAATATCATAACAAAGGAGGGACACACTCGCAAAAATATGAGAAAACACAAGATATATAGGTTACAACCCCTCAAAATCAAGAAAAACACGAGGGTTAGAGACTTTTTCTACCAACTCCGAAGCAACGTTGATAAAGGAATGCCAGAGAAAGTCAGGTGGTGGCGACTGTGGACCAATGACGACGGTGGTGTGGGTTGGATGGTGTTGGTAGTAAATATTTACATGGGAGAGCTAGATTTGGATTTAGTGGACAAGAAAGTATCGAGAATGGAGTTATTAATACATTTGAGACGGGATGTGGAGATGGTTTTGGTTGACGGATATCATGGTCTTCGGTGATTTAAGGAGGGAGATGGGGGGAAAGTAATTTGAGACAAAGAAGGATCAAAAAGGGAAGAAGGTTTTAGGGCCCACGAGTAGCGCATGTTTCTTTTACCTCATAACAGACTTACCTATTCTCATTCCTGCAAAACTAAGATTTAATTTGTACAAAAGCAAGCCTTCATGAAAAAAATTCATGCTTTATCAAGTCATGATAAAAATCATAAACTGAAAACAATTACCCAAGAGGTAACCATAAGATATGCAAGAATTACAGTCATGTCATTCCTCGAGACCTGTAGGACAAGAGTTGCGAAAAAAGTACAAAACATACAAAGTAACAATTGGGCAGCCACTAAGTTCCTCCGACACTTCTCCTCCAAGAACCCGCAAAAGAGTAACATCAATTGTCCTTTTGTCTTTATCTCAAATTCAACCAGACAATGAAAATATTTTATGGGGGTGAAAAAAAAAAAGGAAACTTAAAGAAACTTACCAAATGGACATGTGACGTGTCTTCCTGTTATCTTCATCCACCACATTATCAGAAGTTCTGGAAAGCTTATGAAGTCAAGCAATATACATAAATATAAGTTAAGCAATAGATGTAGCCCTTCCCAACATATTGATAATGCTACAATAGGATAACATAATCAAGCAAGCAAATGGGCACGGCCCCAACAATTCAGCAAGTAACAGAAAGCGCTTCACGAATATACTGCTCCCACAAGTCAAACTAAAAGAGTGGTACATTCCAAAATCCACAAACAAAGTAATAGGTCACAAACCTTCACAGAAAACATTAAATTTCATGAAGTGGCATAATCCCAAAGTGACAAGATAGAACATAATAATAATCGGGTCATAAACTAGACATGATATAACCCAACAATGGAGTGACGCACTCCAAAACTCACACAATACTTCCAAACAATGGGCGGTCACAGCCCTCTAAAGAAAGTATGGAGTAATGGAAAGACAAACCACGAAAGTCAAAAGAAAAGACGTGAAACTCTGATAACCATGCAGAATAAGTCATCAAGCATGTAAATGGGCACGGCCCTAGCAATTCAATGAGTAACAAAAAGCACTTCAAGAATATCAGCAATCATAGGTTGTCCTTTAATCAAAATACTAATGGAGTGACACACTCCGAATCTACAAAACAAAATAACGGGTTACAACCATTCACAAACCACAAGGAATTTTATGGAGCAAAATAACGGGTTACAACCATTCACAAATCACAAGGAATTTTATGGAGCAACATGCTCCCAAAGTCACAACATAGAGCATGACAATAACAATAATTGGGTCACCGCCGCACATAAGGTAACCCAACAATGGAGTGATGCATTCCCAAAATCACACAACCCAACAATGGAGTGATGCATTCCCAAGATCACACAACATGCCAAAACTATGGGTTACAACCCTGTAACTAAAATACGGAATAATGGAAATGCAAAACCCCAAAAAATCTTAAAATTAGACATGCAAATCAATCGGTCACAGCCCATAATTGAATATCATAGCAATGGAGGGACACACCCACAAAAATATGAGAAAACACAACATATATAGATCACAACACCTAAAAATCAAGTAAAACATCAAGATTAGAGACTTTTTTACCAACTCCAAAGCAACATCAGTACGGGAACACCAGAGAAAGTCAGGTTATGGCAACAGTGGACGAGAAAGTATCAGTAATGGAGTTGCGTGGGTTGGATGGTATTGGTAGTAAATATTTACATGGGAGAGCTAAGTCTCGACTTAATGGACGAGAAAGTATCAGTAATGGAGTTGCTTGATGCATTGGAGACAAAGATGGGATGTGGAGATGGTTTTGGTTGAAGGATTCGTGGTCTCAGGTGATTTAGAGAGGGAGATAGGGGCAAAGTAATTTGAGAGGAAGAAGGATCACAGGGAAGAGGGTTTTAGGGCCTACGCACGCGTAGCACATATTCCTTTTACCCCATAACAAACTTACCTATTGTCATTCTTGCAAAACTAAGATTTAATCTGTAAATAAGCAGTAAAATATGAACAAGCCTTTCTGAAAAAATTCATGCTTTATCAAGTAATGGTAAAAATCATAAATTGAAAGCAATTACCCGAGAGATAACCATATGACATGCAAGAATTACACTCATATCATTCCCAAAGACCTGTAACTTGTAAGTAAGAGTTGGAAAAAACTAGAAACCTACAAAGTAACAGTTGGGCAGCCACTTAGTTCATTTCAATACTTCTCCTTCAAGAACCTGCAAATGAGTGACATCAAGTCCTTTTGTGTTTATCTCACATTAAACCGGACAATAGCTAAAGCAACACATATTTGATGGGAAAAAAATGAACTCAAAGAAACTTACCAAATGAACGTATCTTCTTGTTATCTTCATGCACCGAATTATCAAGAGAAGTTCTGGAAAGTTTATGAAGTCAAGCAATACACGTAAATATAGGCTAAGCAGTAAATGTAGCCCTGCCCGATATATTGATAATGCACAGTAGGATAACATAATCAACCAAGCAAATGGGCACGGCCCCAACAGTTCAGCAACAGAAAGCACTTCACGAATATACGGCAATCATGGGTCACAGCCCCTAATCAAAATACTAATAGAGTGGCACACTCCAAAATCCACAAACAAAGTAACAGGTCACAGCCCTTCACAGAAAACATTGAATTTCATGGAGTGACGCACTCCCAAAGTCACAAGAAAGAACATAATAATAATTGGGTCACAGCCCGGACATGAACAACCCAACAATGGAGTGATGCACTCCAAAAATCACACAATACTGCCAAACAATTGGTCACAGCCCTCTCAAGAAAATGCAGAGTAACAGAAAGACAAACCACCAAAAAATCATAACTATAAGAAAAGACGTGAAAATCTAATAACCACGCAAAATAAGTCATCAAGCATGTAAATGGGCACGGCCCTAGCAATTCAACAAGTAACAAAAAGCAATTCAAGAATATTCAGCAATCATGGGTCACAGCCCTTAATCAAAATACCAATGGAGTGGGACACCCCAAAATCTACAAAACAAAATAACGGGTCACAGCCCTTCACAGAATACAAGGAATTTTATGGAGCGACACACTCCCAAAGTCACAACATAGAGCATGACAATAACAATAATTGGTTCACCGCCAGGCACACAAAATAATCCAACAACGGAGTGACGCACTCCCAAAATCACACAATATGCCAAACTATGGGTCACAGCCCTCTAAATAAAATACGAATAATGAAAACACAAAACCCCAAAAAATCTTAACGTTAGACATGCAAATCAAGGGGTCACAGCCAGTAATTGAATATCATTATTATGGAGGGACACTCTCACAGAAATATGAGAAAACACAATATATATATATATACAGGTCACAGCTCCTCAAAATCAAGTAAAACATTAAGGTTAGAGACTTTTTTACCAACTCCGAAGCAACATCGGTAAGTCAATGCCAAAGAAAGTCAGGTGGTGGCAACAGTGGACCAGTAACGATGGTGGTGTTGGCAGTAAATATTTATGTGGGTGAGCAAGGTCTCAATTTAGTGGACGAGAACGCACCAGTAATGGAGTTCTTTGATGCGTTGGAGACAAAGATGGGATGTAGAGATGGTTTTGGTTGAAGGATTCATGGTCTTGGGAGATTTACGGATGGAGATCGGGGCAAAGTAATTTGAGACAAAGAAGGATCAAAGGGAAGAGGATTTTAGGGCCTACGCACAGCGCATGTTTCTTTTACAACGTAACAAACTTGCCTCTTCTCATTCTTGCAAAACTGAGATTTAATCTGTAACAAAGCAGTAGAATATCAACAAACCTTTAAGAAAAAATTTCATGCCTTATCAAGTCATGATAAAAATCATAAATTGAAAGGAATTAACCGAGCAATAACCATATATGATCATATCATTTCCCGTGACCTGGGAAAATAATTTGGCCACGATGCTAAATTCTGGAAATCATAGGTTTGACTGGTGGACTCAGATGAGACGTAAATGACCAACCTCGTCAGCTTGCAGAACTCGCTGCAAAGAAGATAGGAAGAGGCCACGAAGACAGGAAAATTTTCCAAATTTCCTCATTAGTTCCTCAATCAATGCTTGATCCAAGCATATTTTCTTTCTGTTTTATCCAGCTTTGCCAATTCTCCCAAATATAAAAAATGCTAAAGTTTCAAATCTTAAGTCATCAAAGTCCACTTCTCAAAAGATTGAAGACAATACCAAAAGCTATACATAAAGAAATCAGACAAACCCGCTCCCTCAAAAATATGCTAAAAAGAAGCTCTTTGCTGCAGAATCTCTCTACCAACTCTTCCCTCGCTTATGGCTCCAAAGCATCAACAACTAGGCATGCATCAGATAGCTGCCGTAAATTAGTTTATTCCGTGCCTTTCCCTCTCCCTAAGCTGTGAAGAAGAGTCATTAGCACAAGGTTTTATCAAATTAATAGAGAAGATAATCATTACTCAAACAAAATCAGGAAAAAAATTGAGAACGTACTGTAGAAGTTGAAATGAACATGCCATTCTTCTTGTAATGCTTTCAGCTTCTCTACCTTACTGAGGTTATCATACTTGGAAAAGACCAATCTAACGACGAAATGCATTAATGAGAGGATAGTATCAACTACAATATCAGATCCCATGCCCCGAAAACATACTCTTATATTGTAGAAAACATATTAAGCAGTGCATCAACTTCTTGTTGAATTTTTCTATAATGCAGTTCTTTTTCTCCTTTGATAAAGGACCGACAGCCTCTGCCAAATGCTGAAAAATTGAGATACTCTAAGGCATGAGACAACACATGAAGGATACAAAAGCTTCCTGTTTACCAAAATCATTAAAATATATAGCCATATGGAAATCAAAGAAAGATGTGACGCAACTACTGTCAATTGTGAAATCAAATTATTTGCTTGGACAAAATAAGAAACCCAACATAGATAAGGGATTGACCAAATCCTCCCACACACTCTCAGCTATATTCTCTTGTTCACGGATATTTCGACATTTGAAAAATCAATCGTTTTCCAGCAACATGATAACAATTTTTCCACAACTTAACAGAGTACACTAGTAACAGCAATCCTTAGTAAATATGTTTTCAAATTCGGGATAATATGTCATTAACATTAAACAGTATAGGGGTGACTTCGAAAAACTATATAATATTATAATCTCACCCAGCTAAAAGATTGTCCAATGCTTATATATATATATATATATGTGTTTTAAAAAAAAGAAAGAAATGAAAAGACAAGGTTAACAATTGCATAGTAAAACTTCGACAGCAATTCGTTTTCTTTGGATATTTTCAGAGAATATGTTGATGCAGACCTCCTAGTCGTTCACCATATATTTTCAGCGGACGTGATCTGGATTAGTTATGGGTAAGGACTTCCATTAACAGGATAAAATATGTCAGCCTGCTTTACGAAATAAATTACCTTAAAATCAAGTTCAACTTGACTTTTCTCTTCAACCAGGCAATCTATCTCCTCCCACTCCTTTAAAGTTAGATAATATATTAGCAACCTTAGCCTTCTCTTGTCTTGCACTATTCCACCACCACTGAAGTGTTGACAAATCCTTTTTCATGTTCAACTGATCGATTCTTAACCTCTCCAGATCATCAATCAAGGTACTCCTGATTATCAACATATAAACACAGGTAACACATTGCAGGGAAGAACGTCAGCACATCACGAGATCTTAGGAAGTAAATCAATTAATTTCAACGTGATGGTTAATCTATTAACTTCACCGTGATGGTTAATCATGTGATAATGATGAAAACACCACAGTAGAAGTTCCCTAGAAAGCATTTTACAGGTGTGCAGCATTGTCAGCATAATGATACTTGTGGGCCCTGCCAAGTAACATGAAGTGTCAGTAGTTGTTATGGCAAATTGATGAGCTGAACAATAAATTCTCAGTACAACACAATAGACTATTCTAAAATTAAAGTAAATAACTATGACAACAATTCTTAACCACAGTTTGTTAGCTATACTACAGTGCTGCCAAGAAAGGGAAAAAAAGGAAGTATATACTACACAGTGCTAAAACTAGTGAAACAAATTATAAATGCAAGGATAGGTCTCTTAATAGATGTACCTGCTGAGTTGTTAAAGTACGCATTTAAACCGTTCTTGATTCATTGAACCAACAGAAAACTCCTGTCAGGTTTGGAGAAAGTACAATGATTCCTCATTGTTCCACTGTTCCTATCAAGGTTATCTGATGAATTCTTTCTCCAATCTCCAATCTCCAATCTCCATTGGGTAATGGTTTTCTAAAATTTCTGGCATTACTTTTGGCACCTCAGTAGAAAAGCAGTATAATAATATTTAGCAGTTTGGTTCACTGATGACTACACATTTTCACTACCTATTGATGATTCAAAGGAGAATCTCCAAAAGGAACTTACATACACATTTTCTGTAACAGCCCATCCTTCAATATTCTGAGTCCTGACCTTGAACATCTCTGCGGGAATAATTCTATTGCAAAAAGGAGATTCACATTCCTTCTAGCATTCTCAATATGCTTCATCTTGGCCCATATAGAAACCTGACAATGGTTTGTCATCCAATCAAAATCAGCCCTTTTCCCACATGGAATTTCACTACATGCTCCATTATTCATTTGTTGACAAACAAAGGCAATGGAGATAACGGCATACCTTTTTCTATTCCAGTTACTAACAAACAACTTCATTTTGTTTAGATTTCCATCCGCAAATCCTCTAGCTATCTTAGATTCATTTTTATCTTCCATCGGTACAGGCTTAAGAACTAGCTGTGACTCCAAATCGGCCATTATTTGAGAGGCATGCTCACTGGAATTAGTATGTAATTCACCCACATGAGCTTGTTCATACAGCCATCTGTATTGTTACAGTGAGCATTTTTAGTAAGTCTCAAGCATAAACTTAGTTATATTAGAAAGATACCTGTAATGTTCTTCCTTTTCCCCTTTCTGCCGCATGTAGGCCCCAGCCTTTTTTATTTTTCCCTTTCCTTTGAAAAAAAAAAAAAAAAAGAAAACCCAAAGAAAGAAAGAAAGAAAAACAAACATGTAAGCCCCAGCTAATTCCTTAAGAATTGCAGTCATATAGTAAAAGAAACAAATCGTTCAAATTGAGAAAAATTTTATGCTTTCATTCATGATTTAGACAAGTAGTGAAAATAGAAATGTCATCTGAATCTTCTTTCCTTGAAATCTTGGCTTCTTTGTCCTCTTGCCACCAAAATCTATTCCTTCTTCCACTTGCTTTAAGATGTGCAGTAATCCTGCTACAACCGATTTGTAACCAAGTCGATTCGCGAGTTTTTTTATTCACCAGTGAGATACACAATAAACATGTAAAAGAATCATTTTTACCATCATACTTAGCCAACCATCGCCAGTTTTTTTAATTCACCAATGAGATACACAAAAAAACATGTAAAAGCATCATTGGTACCATCCTACTTGCCAACCATCAATGGATGAACCAAATTAACCAGCCACAGATAGGCCCCATCATTATATTCATTTGCTTATTATTATTGATTAAAGTAGGAAAGAAAATTTGGTAAATAGCAAAAAATTATACACCATGATCGCTCAACGCATAGGTGAAGGAAAAATTTATAAACAATAAAATCTAGGTTATGGGCATCCACTAATGTCCAGTAGTCTAACTGGAAACTACAAACCCCAAACTAAACCGCAAAGTCAAATTGAACTGGAAACCTCAAAAGGGGACAATAAGAATCATAACTAAAAGCAACCAGAAAAGCCGGGCAGGTCAAAATTTACCTGAGCATGTTCTGCTGTGACGCAGGGGAAGTTCACTGCAGGAACCTTGTGAAAGACATGAAAGAGATCAGCTTTCGACTAAGGTGACTTTTTTGGCTTCTTTTCTGGTCCTGGCACAACTGGATAAAACCAGCTTGTAATTATTTTTCCTTACCTTGATGAACCCTCCAAGAAATCCTAAAACTGGCAGGATAACAAAACTGATAATCAAAAGTGTGTCTGAAAACAAGGAAGAGAAATTAAATAATAATCCCTTCTGACTAGGAAACTTGGAAAAGATAGGTACATATGTGTAAGTGGCCATAGAAAAACATAATACATTTGTATAAGTGGCCAGGAAAATAATGGTGAAATGCACGAGTAGTAGTTCTTTTGTTCCATGGCCCTCATGGCAAAGCTCTGTGAATCTGCGGAGTAAATTTGACCATCTCAATAGATTCATCGATCTTCTTACAAACTTGCACTAATCCAATCCAATGGCTTCGAATACAATTTCAAAGAGCGTGAAAGTTAGAAAGCGAGTTCCAAAGGGTATGGTGAAAAGAAGGGAAAAAAGTTTAATACCATGGCGAACGCCGAAGACTGTAAAACTTCCAGGAGAACAGCAAAATTTTATTGATGTTGCAGCAGATTATGCAATAATTTGAAACATAAAACCATGATAAAATGTTGGTCTTTGTAACTTAATCTTCCACAAAGTGCACAGCACATTATGTCCTGTCAAAAATTTCTCAATAAAAGTTCACTAGAATATTTTACAACCATAATCATCAAGAACTTACATCTCCTCTGGTAGAAGTATCATGGATTGCGGGCACCAACTTCTTTGGGAGATGCACCGTTGCAAGGTTTAGATATCTTTAGCCCACATCAAATTCCAAAGAGAAGAATAGAATGTATTCTTGGTGAATTACCATGGTCAATTCCCTTCATCACTTTATTCCTTAGGGAAAAAATTTTCAGATAATTAAAGTGGCACAAATCATTTTAGAGGACATATTTTTATGGAGTTATAGAT
>JACFYI010000329.1:514472-539664 GCA_014898755.1 Handroanthus guayacan | reverse complement strand
AAAAAAAAAAAAAATAGCAATAATCTGCCAATCTGCTCTCTGATAGAAATAAGCAGCTAAAAGGCTTAATCAAGCTCCATATCCATTAGCACCATGCGGGTACTTATCAGCAACAGAGGCCTGCCTTTTTCTCTTTAGGACAATGTACCATGTATATGCTTCTAACAGGACAGCATTGGCTCCGAGGCATATTAGAATGCCGATATACGCTCTTTTCCATTTCTTCTCCGGGTCCAAAATATCGAATCCCTTGAATACGTTGATGATGCTTAGGATAATCACGCTGTATCCGATCGCATGATGGTATATGTTCCAGTAAAATCTGTATTTGTGGTCTGGCTTTGGTCGCAAAAGCAGAGCAAATACCTGATTTTGTACAACCAAACGTTTTGATCAATTTTATATGGAGATATTCTTCTATTTGTAAGATGTGAACATTCTTTTTCTTAATTGTAACTATATTAATTACAAAATTGTTATTGCTAGCATTTCATGAACTCCAACACCACATTTTATTCAAACCCTTCAAAATCTTACAAACTGCGTTAAAAAGGAGCTAATGTGCAAACTGTTTCAGGATGTTATAAGCCCTTTTAGGGGAGAAAGAGTTCCCTTTCTAAAAAAAACTGGAAGTTCCTTACTTCTTTGTAGGATATTAAACATGCTCTTTTAATTTTAACCATGCTAATTACAAAATTATATTTACCAATATCTTATAAGCTCCGGTTACTTATCATGAGATATAAGAGCAGAAGTACCTGAAGTGTTGCGAGGGCAAAGAGAGTGATCCCGATGTTCCTATGAGTTGTGTGCTCAACTCCGGGAGAATCACTTCCGAGTTTTAAACCCGTTCCCCAACCGGCCACGCCCACGCCATAGGCCGACACTTGGCAAGCCACGTGTATGTAAAACCACGCTGGATGAGCTGCTTTGAACACCTTCAAATACCTCGCTATCATAGCACCAAGAGGCATCAATACTCCCCAGCTCACAGCATTCAACACCCCATGAACCTGGAGCAATAAAAAGAAATTTAGTTCATGAGAAATAGAAATAAACATGTGCAGCGTTTTCAATATTCCATCTTACAAATATCCCTCGTCCTTTAGTTAAATTATTTAAAACTTGTCCTCCTAATTGTTTCTTTTCTTTCTTTCTTTCTTTTTGGGTTCCCCAACGTGTGTATCAGACATATTTTGCAATTATAATTACATAATAAAAAAGGCCACATTAAAGTAGATGCCTATTCGCTAACTATACCAAAAATAATTGATTTGAATTTATAATAAAAAAAAATCTCATAACAAAACAAAAAATAAATATCCCCAACTTATGGCCAAAATTCATTTCTCCAAAACGTATGCCCAAAAATAAATAAATAAATAAAGGAAAAAAGCTCAATATAAATTCAAGAAATAATTACCTCAGCATCTTTTAAAATTTGGTCTAATTACCTAAATACTTACGGTAATTTAAAAAATTATAATAAAACCCCATGTCATTTAGTAAAGCTTGTGTATTATCATAGTTAAACTCCCTTAAAATTTAACATATTAACTTAAATATATCCGGAGTCTACTTGTAACATTGTATAAATTCTATTAACAATATTTTCTTTAATTTTTTAATAATTCGTCAAACAATGGAGATCTTTTAATAATTAGACCATCCTTCAAGAGCTACGAGGTAATTATTCATAAATTCAAACACAGCCAAGAAATCAAAGTAGACTCACATTTCTTCTGCGTTGTCTCGATCCTCCGCTCCCTCCAGTATTCGTCGTCGTTCCAGTAGCAAAATCAATTGTCCCAAAGGACGTAACATGTTCTGTGGTGGTGGGATGCTGCTGAGGTCTCCCGGCGTTGAGGTCCCCGTGTTGCCAAACATGAGTAAAACTCGTCCTTCCCGCTGGAAGCTCAATCGTAGCGTATATAATCATCTGATTTCCGACGCGTTCGGCGGCGAGTCTCGAGACGCTGAAGCTCAAAGGGCCTTCTTCCAGCTGAGTCCCATACCCAGAAATTGGTGAGGTGTAAGCGTGAGGAACCCCACTCGAGTTGCGAAAAGCAACCAAACACTGCGCGCCGACCATTCCTCGGCCGCCGGGATTCAGCGACCAAACCACCCAATTGGAATCGGTAATTCCTGTGTGCCTATAAGCTACATCGATTGTGCGATTCGATGGATTGTAGTTCCAGTGGAGGAAAGAGTTTAGGACCGGAAGTGCGCTACACGCGGCATAGTTGTTGTTGTTGGAGAAGGTGTAGGATGGGCAATTCTGGGCGTAAGATGTACTGAAAAGATAGATGATGAAGAAAGATGAGAACAGTACAGTTTTCGGAAAATTGCCCATCGTCGAGAAATTAAGAGAAGTTTATGAGGATTTGTGCTTCTCCAAGACTATGAAAAGTGGGATGATGATTTGGGAGAAGCTTGTGGAGTTTTATAGATAGTTCAAATGTGATACAAGAATATGTAAGAATTACAGAAAGGGAAAGAAAAGTAGGAAGTTGTTGGTGGAGACTTGGAGATGGTTGACTGATTCTACTGCGTGTTTGTGCGTATCGGTGGAATGGATCTTGTGTAAACTCTAAAGTATGTTTGGAAAAAATAGTGTTCAGAAGGAGATTGACAATGGAAGCAGCCCGGAAAGTCCAACAAGGGGTTTCTTTTGCATGTATTGTTGTCAAGAGTGATTCCTAAAAAGGGTTCTTATAATTGAGGGGTTGTACTTAGATAAATTTTTCGCCTTAAACTTACCCACAGTGCGGCTTAATCGTCCCAACGACTAATCAGCCTTTGCAAGACCACCCGACGGATACTTACAATTTTTATGAGTTTGAGATAAGTTTGCAAAAGCGTAGCACACACAAGCAGAATATGTAAATAAACACGATGAATTACGAGAGAAACTCTTAACCTTATATTTTATTCCTCAATTTTAAGTATAAGGGGTTAAGGCATTCACACATGCTCAAGTTTTTCCTCTATGAAAACACACCTTTGAGTTGTGAGGTCCTTATCCTTTTTATAGGCATCAAATCAAGTCCTAATCCTATTGGGATTCATGTACATAATAGACAAAGACTACAATTATAAGAAATACTAAAATCTATCAAAGATAGGATTCCTAAACTAATTTGTTCTCTAAACTTCCCACATATTGGAGAATCCTTGTCTCACGAGGAGTCATCCGTAATCCATCTTTGACCAAGTTCAACTGTAAGACCACTTTCCTACGAATACAATCTAATATTCTTCTTTGTTCAATGCTTTCATCTTTTTCCATGAATGATGCCTATCGAATCTTTTTCAATGTTACTATTGTTCAAGCACATATCTTTCCCGACGGTGCCGATACCATTGTGTGCATCGTCTATCAATTTGCCTATACATCAGCACATTCTGTAAGTGTCCACAAGTTTCCGCTGCCACAATCTTTCAGCCAACCTTACTTTAATATATCAATAATTCGCAACTTAATATTTGTGTCGTCAAGTCGATACATACCGTCAATTGACATGTGAACTTATCGTGTCAAGTTACCCGACGTCAAAAAGGACTAACAGTTCTTGAGGTATGGTTTGGTGTATTTATGAAAAATTATGTCTATCTTTTAGAAAAATTAGTGATACTTTCTTGAAATATTTGATCTAGTTATGAAAGATTATGCCAAATATGAAGAGTTTTGGTAATTGATTGTATTATCAATTCATTTTTAGTCAAATTTGTGTTTAAGTCTATGCGTCTCTCTTCCCATTTTCCTTCCTTTAAAATATTTTTTGTCTCCCAATTGATCCAGGTCCCAGCCACAACCACCCCCTTCCCCTACCTTTAAATTTTTGTTTCTTTATTGGAAAATTGATGACTAAGCGAAAAAAGATGTAGTCTTGGTCATAAAGGGAAGCTCTAAACATATAAATAATTGCTCCAAGAATTTTTCTTTCCTTCTCTTTTCTTTGTTTCCCCCATTTTTCCTTTAAAAAATAGCGTGTGGCGGTGAAGAAACAGTAAAGAAACAGGAACGTTTCATACTGGGCTGATGCAATTACAATATGGGCAGATACAAACAATGCCGGCCATGTCCGTTGTTGGATAGTTTCAAGGCGAAGGCTTTGACTCAAACTCAATGTTACAGGAACTAAAGCGATTATCTTCCTCCTAATTAGATGGAATTTATAAGAAATTATGCAAATACATATAATCATATATTTTTATTGAAAGCTGAAAAAGTATATTATAATTAAAAGTACTTGGTATTTAGAAACCATTAAACTTTACTGTATGTCGACAAAAAGTCATAGTATTTGAAACTTTAATCACATACTTTTATTAGAAATAGCTTACAACATTTCATAAGCAAATCCAAGACAGTATATGATATTACGAATTATTACTAATTAATTTGAGAGGACTTACAACAAAAGTAGGATTTTCAAATACTCAAAAACAATTTTTAGCAGTTCATAATCAAATAAATACTTTTTATAATCAGTTGCAAACACCTTCTTAATTTATTTTAGCAATTTCATGAGAAACAGGAACAATTATTGACACTCCGAGATTTGATCTAGTTATAAAAATACTCTAAGTTGACAAAAAACTAAACGGAGCTTGTGTAATGTTATAATTAGACCATATAAAAATTATAAATAGACTATGTGTTAGTCTAACACTTAAGTCTCATGGGTATAATTGTAATGTTGCATATGTTTCATTAAGTTTTTCGTTAGTTTAACAATAAAAAATGATTGTTATTATAATTTTTCAAATCAAAAAAGGTATTTTTATAATTAAACCAAATATCAACAGTATTGAGGTACTTATCCCAAAAACATATCACTATTGCATACTTGATTATGCATATCCGTTAACATTCGTAAGGATCGTCATATATCAAAATCAGTATAATTGTACAATTAATACCGTATAATTTGAATCGTCAAAACTCTTTTAGAAAGATGGGTAGAACTACTAAGATGAAGGTAGGGTCGACCCAATCTACGTTCGCTTATAAACCCTATTTAAAATAGACACGTAATGTCTTACAATTGCCCACGTCATGTTCAAACTTTTGCTCGTAATAATTCTTTGGGACGACGTTATTGCCGTTAGCAACTTATTTTTCTTTCTTGAAATTTATTTTAGTCTTCGGTAGGTAGGTAACATAATGACATTATGGGCGATTTTGAACACACTTGTCAACAAATAACAATCGCTTTCTTTGAAGTCCCATCTCCCTCCCCATCTTTATATTATACAATATAGTCTTGTCATTATAAATAACTTATTTATTTTCAAACATTAGGGGCATGTGAATGTATCTCTCAATAATTATTATGGTGTATCTAATAACATACAATTAAATTAAACATCAGCCACATTTTAAGTTCGAGCAGTCTTTTTTCTTGATCCACATAATATTTTTGGTTCATATGTTTAAAAAAAATAAAATAATAGAGGGCCCCAAATGTTTTTAGTTGCTAATAAAAATGATTTGTTTTCGTACTATTCAACATGAGTACATTTGACGTCATTTTGACATTTTCATATGTGGCTGCTATGGAATGAGGAACCAAATCGTACAAAAGGAGACTATTCAGCCACATAGGCTATTTATTTCAATTATTTTTCTTATTAACGTAAGAGTATCGGTCCGATATATGTTAATGCCAACGTTGCATGTCAACTGAATGCCGGAAGTGACATATAGACATAGGGTAACAAACAACAAATTATATGTCAAGACTGCTATACTTTGAGATGAGCATTAAATACACCTAATCTTTTATATTGAGTGTCCAGATATATGTCCCAAATAATCCCATTAGATGCACACCATATAAGCATAGCAAATTCTCTCAATTACAAGGTATTAATTTTGAATTCACATATAGACTCACTTTTTATTTTTATTTTTTTAAAGATTATAATGATGAGGAAAATAAGAGGAAGGATATTTCAATTAACGACCTGGTAAACTACCACCCTTAAACACCAGCCACATTTTAGGTTTGAGCAATCTTTTTTTTATTCATACATAAAATTTCCCATTCATATATTTAAAAAAATAAATTAATTAATAAAAGAATAGAGGGCCCCAAATGTTTTTGGTTGCTATTAAAATGATTTGTTTTAATTTCCAAAGAACTTTCATACTGTTCAACATGAATACATCTTACATCATTTTGACATTTTCATATGTTGCTGCTATAGAATAAGGAACCAAATTTTACGAAAGGAAATTATTTAGCCATATAGGCTATTTGTTTTAATTTTCTTATTGATGTAGGAATGTCAACCCGATACATGTTAGTGCCACTATTGCACCTCAATTGATTGCTAGAAGTCACATATAGGCATGGGATAAAAAACAATAAATTATATGCAAAGACTGATATACTTTGATATGAGCAGTAAATACACCTAATCTTTTATATTGGTTGTCCAAAGATATGCCGCAAGTAATCCCATTAGGTGCATACCATATAAATATAGCAAACTCTCTCACTCACAAGGTTCTAGTTTTGAATTCACAGATGTAGACTCACTTTCCCTTTTTTTTTCAAAGATTACCGCAATGAAGAAAATAAGAGGAAGGGTATTTTGATCAACAAATTGGTAAACCACTACCCTCACTGTATTGGGCAGATGATTGATCGCACTTTCCAACTTTAGAGTTAAAAACTCTGGACTCTTAAGCTGACTTGAACCTTGGAGACTTATCGGTTTCTCAGTTGAATACCTGAGCTACCGTAAAGCCTTATTTTGAGTGCAAGGCTAGGTCTAATCAAAAGCCAAATGGATAGAAAATATCCCTTTAGGGCTCATTTACTTTCTATCGAACCAAATCACTTATGTACTTTAATGGATTATAGCCCATGATTTTTTATTGGCCCAACAATGAAATCATTATTCTTTGGGATATGTAATCACACCTATAGAACTGTGATACAATAATCCACCCAATTGCTTCAATTTTCTTTAATCTAAAAGGAAAATAAAAGAAAGAATAATAGAAACAAGATAGGAAAAAAAGAAAAAAAGAAAGGACATTTTAGAAATTACATATATGGTTGAAATATTTAATTTAGCAAAATAATTATAATATAAAAATATATTTCAATATCCCTGAATAATCATTCAAAGTAAACATGATTCTATTTGGATAAAATAATCGCAATTATCCTTTAATAACTTATTTTATCTATTACACATATATCCCATCTCCCAAAGTAAACGAGTCAAGTAGATTACGTTCTTTTGGTGCTTCACCATAGATTAAGAAAGAGAAAAAAAAAAGTGCCTTTACCGTGTTTTAGAATTCAAAAAAGAAAGAAAGAAAAGATGGAAAAGGAAAAATGAAGACGCGAAAATATTACATCTTCCAGAATAGCGTGTTAACCCTCACTCTATGGTTTCAACAAACATCACCAAGCTCTTTCCAATTTTCCTATTGAAACAACAAGGTAAAGGAACACATAATCAACTTAGAAGATGACCCAAACCCCATGCGTGACGGCAGAAAAACGTATCAATTTAGTCGAGTCTAGCCTCTATTTTATACTAAAACTCTCTATTACATTATTTGAGAAGCCTTTATAAAATAAAATCTTATAACAATTGCACGACGGTAAAGTAAGAGTCGATACAAGACCTCTATATTTAACGACAGATTTTGATCATTGCCACAAAATAACACGGACAATCAATTGAGCATCAATCCCAGAAACACAATAAGATGCTTAAGAAGATACAATTGTTGTGTCCATGCTTACTTCTCATCTTAACCCAAAAGAGTAGTATTCCACAAGGAATTAACTTCCTTCTATGTAACCAACAACTCCAAACCTAATTCACCACCACTCGTCATCACACATCTCATCTAATTTCTCCCTAACCCAATATTTCTGCATATAAAACAAAATATGAACATAGATTATTTCTAAGCAAAAACTCAACTCTTCAGTTAATCCAAAATTTGCACTCTAATCCCGACTTTTTCATAATCATCTCAAAGATTTTTTTTATTTTTTGCACCTCATGGATTCAGTCTTTATAATCACTCTCCTTTTTTCTGTTTTCGTCATTTCCTCTGCCAAAACCTGCTCGAGAAGCACTTTCTCGTTTGGCAGAGTCTTTAAATCCTGCACCGATCTTCCCCATTTAGGTGCTCATCTTCACTGGACTTACTTCCCGTCTGTAAGGAAAGTCTCGATAGCATACAGAGCCAAGCAAAGTTCACAGGGCTGGATTGCCTGGGGAATTAACCCGACCAGCCAAGGCATGGTTGGATCACAGGCTCTTGTTGCTTTTCGTAATTCCAACGGTAGCATGACTGTTTACAAAACATCAATAACCAGCTATAACCCTTCAATGCTACCATCAGAACTCAGTTTTCCGGTTTCAAATATATCAGCAGAATATAACAACAATGAGATAACAATATATGCTATGGTTGGGCCATTGGAAAATGGAACCAGCGTGAATCAGGTATGGCAAGCTGGAAGTTCAGTTTCAAGTAATATTCCTCAGATTCATTCGACATCGCCTCCAAATCTTCAATCAATGGGGAAAATCGACTTTCGGTCAGCTTAAAAGCAATCATTCGGAAACTTGTACTGGAATGGCTAACATGATTACTGGATAAAGATCTCCTTAAATGTTCTTAGTTATACTTAGTAACCAAAGCTACCATATCAATATGCTCAACTTCACCATATCAAAGTTCCATGGAGAGTATGATGTGCAAATTAAATTAAAAAAAAAAAGTACAATAAATTAGTCATCATGTCAAATGTCTGTATACTGATGTCCATGCGAAGACAAATTAGCCAGAAGAAGAGTCTAAAGTTCTTTAGTTAGAAGAAGCAACTGATGGTTTGGTATAAAGTAGAATTGATAAATGTGATATATATATATATATATATATTTGGATGGAATGTTGAATCTTAACCTAATAATGATGCTCATTGGTCATACTCATGAATGAGTTACAACTTTATGAATCAATTGACGCAGTTCCTCACCCTTGGATTCTGTTATTGGTAACTCCAGTGTAATCTGTGCAACAATCCAAAAGAAAATGATTAGAACTGAAATTAGACTGTTCATATGATGGAGAAGCTTTATTTCTAACTCGCTGCAGTTGGCAAACAATCAGAACAGAAATTAGACTTATTTGATATTATTGCATTTTGAAAAGCAGACAAGCTCTTGAACTAAATCGTTCTGAAATTAGACTTATTTGATATTATTGCATTTTGAAAAGCAGACAAGCTCTTGAACTAAATCTTTATACGAAGATGGATTACTTTGAGGATTAATTGCAAAGCTTAACAAATGTGTTTCGGCCACATCTAATTACACACATGAAACATATAGTTATATTCAAACCATTTAATGTGTTATAATGGTAAAAGATGATGTGCTCACCTCTTTGAAGATCTCACTGTGAGAAGTCTCTTTGAAGCCCTGGAAGAAAGCATAGACAGTTAGAAAAACGTACAAACTGTTGTTGTCCGTCAATATATAAGAACAATCATATGAACCTGTATATGATAAGAAACAAATATCTCTCCTGCACTACATTATTACCGCATGCGTCTTAAACTTTAGTGCATATGTGGGTATATATCTGTGCCGAACATCAGAGAAAAAGAGAGAAGGAGACAGAGCGAAGGAGAGAGAGAGAGAAGGGGGGACCCACCAATTTCTGGAACAGATTAAGAGAAGCTTCGTTTGATTCTCCTATTTTTGCACGAAAGATGTGGATGCCGAAATTCTCAATTGCAAATGCCATCATGAGCAGAACCGACTCTTTCGCAAGTCCTTTTCCACGACTGAGGAACAAAAATTTTACAAAGAGAAGAATACATAATTGAATTATCAATCAAGGTTACGAAAAAAGCAAAGGAAAGTGATAATAGGGATATGACATATAATGGATTAAAATGCCATTAAATGTCCCAAGGCAAATACCTTCTTTGTTCAGCAATCATAATTTCAACCTCTGCCATCTGAGGATCATCCATGTCATTCATAAATATATTTACATCACCAACCATGGCTGAAAAGAATCACGGGAAAGGTAAGCATGACATATATTTCACACAGCAAGATTAAAGAAAAGCATCAAAAAACACTTTCTATTTGTCAGCCTCATCATTGCTCCACACATATTGCATCTTTTTTCTCAAGGATTAAAGTGACTTTTACAAAAAAAAAAAGATCATATAATAGCATAATGACCTTCGATATGAGGTTCTCCATGAATGAAGCCTCCAACCACTAATTCTTTGTCCAGCACTATAAATGTCTGCTCTGCAAAACAGGACCAAGAAAACATGCTCATCTTAAACGGAACCTCGATTTAACAAACTAAATAGCCTACAATTTGACATTCTTGCATAAAAAAGAACGACTCAAGTAGTTAAAGACTAGAGGATCATGCATACTGAGAGGGTCCTGAACCCATGAAATTTGCATATCGTATTCTTGGTCAAGAGTTAAAGGCTCTGAAGCAGTGGCTTGGAGTATGGCTGGATCTTGCATCCACTCATGGTACTTGGGCACATGCTCTTTCATGTATGGCACTAGTATCACTTTTTCTCCTTCAAGGCTCACTTTCATTCTCTTCGTATTTCCTGCGGTAAAGAATTAAAACACAATTTCAGCATGATCAAAGATATTTCACCACCCCTTCACAAAAGTGTATAATGTACACTTCTGATACACACAGAGAGGTATATTCAGCCCATCCCCATCAAAAGGACTAGAAAGTTAATTTCTTTAGCTCTTTTAGTTGAGATTGCATTTCTACTCTGGGACTTTGAACAGCTTGAACAGCTCAAAAGTAGTGCTATAGTTTGAGTGAGGCATAAGATCAAACAGTTCACATGCAAGACAATTGAATATATATATATATATATAATCACATATATGAACCTCAAACCCGGAAAAAGATTAACTTTTTCCCCACAAAAGAAGACATATTTTTGCAGTGATTGTGAGGGTATTACCTTCAGCAGCGGCGATTTAGGCGAAAGAGACGAAGATAACCGTAGTTGCTGGCGTGCTGCTCTGCTTTGTTTGTAAGCCAGCAAGAATGGCCGATAGCTTTTTTTTTCGAAATTACTGAAAAATAATATTAAAATTTTCCAAATAATGATGTACCTTAATGCGACTTTATAATTTGAAAAGGAATTAAAAATGAAGGATCTGACAAAGGACTTACGTTGACATATATTAATCAACACAGTTTGATGTCCCACGATTATGTTCATATTATATAATAATCTTGTGTTCTCTAAAGTTTCAAAAAATTAAAACAAGAATTAACTTTAGCCGTCCCCATTGCTATAAACTTTATGGTATAGTAATTTTTCGAACCCCGATGGAAATCATAGGGCAAATCTCAATATGATTACAATAATTATCCTAATAAACTATTAACTTCGTTAAGTGCTGTAGTTATATTATCTCATAGTCTAGTTTGGTTAATTACCGTTCTAGTTTGAGAATTAGTACAGCATCCTATATAATTATATTAATAACAAATTTACTTCTAATATAACAAATTTACTTCTAGTACTTTAGTCGATATGTTAAATTTTTCCATGGATCTAATTGTAGACCTGGCAAAAAATTACCCATACCCGTGGGTACCCAAAAAAATACGGGTAATGGGCCTTATATTCTTCACCCAAAAAAATGTGGGTAATTTTACCTGCCGCCTAATTACCCGCCACTTTTCTACCCAACCCGTGGGTACCCGCGGGTTACCCGCAAAAAAAAAAAAATTATATATAAGAATTTTTAATTTGATTAATATTTGATCAAACAAGTTTAGTAATCTTGAAGATTTTATTATTTACAATTTCGTTTTTGTTTTACCTTACATTAGATTGAAGATATTTATAATCATTTGGACTTCACACAATTTGTTACAATCTTATTCAAATTTATATCTTGAATTGTTGTATCATCCTGGGAGAATTTTCTTTGCTCCAAAATAAATAAATAAATAAATAAAGATAAAAATTCAAGTTTAGTCTTTTACTCTTTTGATAGCTTTATTTAGTAAATATTCTCAGCTTTTGAATATTATTATGCAATTGCAAAATAAATATTAATTTAACATAAAATTTTTTAAAAAATATGAGAATTTAATACGGGTACCCGCGGGTTACCCGCTACCCATAGGCATGGGTAATAGGTACACTATTCTACACCCAATAAATTATGGGTAATTTTACCCATGGGTAAATTTATCCAACCCGTTCTTATCCGTTCTTGGGTTACTCACAGGTACCCATTTGCCAGGTCTATCTAATTGCAACGTTAAATAGTTTAGTTAAATTTTTTGTTAACTAAATTAATAACATCAGACATTATTGTAATCTTCTGACTACAATGAGTCCTTCTATAGTTATTATAATCACTATAATATTCTACAGTTCATTTTTGTGTCAGAAGTACAATTACTAGATCAGAATTGTAATTACTAGAATACTCTAACATTGACTATCGAAATAGTTACCCCATTATTTAAATAGAATTTGGCCTTTTTATCATTTCCATGCAAGAATTTTCAGTTTTCTCCATCTTGTGGAATCAATTGATGTCTCCTTTGTGAAGCCAAGCCCACCTTTACAATTTATTCACACACAAGGGAAATTAGGAATTTATGCTTGAGACAATGATTTGAGTATGTATTCTTCTTTATTTGTCTAAATTCTAATACAAACTTGTTTTCCTTAACCTAAACTATTCATATGTAAAGTAGGTATAATTGCATCGGCTTCCATTGAAATTTGTCTAAATTCCTGTCTTTAAATTAATGAGATTTGTACTTGTAACATCTAATTTTAATATCACATAAGTATCATATTTCGCAATTAACAATTAATAACACGAAGTATTATTGTAATTATCAAATCAAACGAAGTGTTTTTTGTAATTAAATTAATTAAGATGGTGTTGAAGTAATCAACCCCTTTTTTTGAGATATAAGGAGTAATTAAATTGTGGGATTACATAATTGGCGCATAATGGCTTTGTAATGGTCAGTTCTTGTGGGTAGAATCACACTTCTCACCTAACTCGTTTGGTGCTATCCCAATGATTCTGTTTTTGAATTTTCCATCATAAACAAAAGCCAAATGCAAGAACCAAACGACCCAAGAAAAATGTAAAGGAGAGAGAAAAAAAAGACAAAAAGAAAAAGTAGAATGAAAACAAAATGGAAAAGAACAATACTTAAATGGTTACTGGAACATAAGATTTTATTTTATTTTATTTATTTTAACTTTTACTTTTTTTTTTGAGAATGAACTTGAACATAAGATCATCACTCAAAAAATTGACCTCGGTCCTCTGTGAATCTTCAAACGCCACAAACAAAAATCTCCCGTTTTCTACTATTTCTCTCTCTCTCTCTCTCTCTCTCTCACACACACACACACACGCACATGCTGAACCATTCTTTGGGGTGAATCTTGATGGGTTTTTCTCTGGGATTTGGTTTAGTCCAAGGAAAAGGTCTGTACTTTACAATTTCTGATTTCTGAATGTTTACAAATATATTAGTATTATGTGGGGCTCTAAAAAAATCTTGTCTTCAAAGCAAGTTCTTGATTTTGAGTTTCCAAAATTAAGGTGTTTTTGCTTATGTTTTCTTGCCTGCTATAATCATTGTCTGATTTTGTCTTTGCTCTTTTAGTTATTTACTGTATTAATTTGTCATGAAACAAGGTTGTTTTGCTCTATCTTTCAATCATTTTGATTTTGAGGTTTAGTACTAATGGATGACAAGAAAAACTCCGAAAAGTACATTGGTGTTCTTGAGGTTTGCGTACATCAAGCCAGGAATATACACAACATATGTATATATCAAAACCAGGATGTCTATGCCAAATTTTGCTTGACTGATAAACCAGAAGAGAAACTTTCTAGCCAGGTTATTAATGGAGGTGGTAGGAATCCTGTTTTCAATGAAACCTTAAGATTTGATGTCCAAACATTGGATTCATCACTAAGATGTGAGGTTTGGATGCTAAGTAGAGTCAAGAATTATCTTGAAGATCAGTTACTTGGATTTGTATTGATGCCACTTTCGGATGTTGTTTCTGAGAGTGGAAAGCCAGCACGAGAATTTGAGTTGTCGTCGAGTGAACTCTTCCATTCTCCGGCTGGTTTTGTCGAACTGTCATTTAAGTTCACTGGGACATCTTCAGAAGTCACAGCCACAGGAAGCCATGTTACATCACATTCCTCGGCTAATGTGGTCAATCGAGATGATGATAATCTTGATAATGTTTCGTCTGAACTCGATAAAATTGAGTTCCCAGATCAAGATATTGTCAACGAAAACGAAAGAATGGTTTCTGAGTATATGAAAACTAATGTTTGTTCGCTAGAAAAGGATGATGCAGGTCAGGGAGACAATGTAGTTCCCAATCCTTTGACCTCTGAATCTGTTGGTGATACATCGGGTTCTTCAAAGTCCGGTGAGGTCTTAACAGGACAGCCCCTTATCGATGTTAGAGCCGATCCCAAACAAAAGGTGGTGCAAGAAGAGATAGTTGATATGTATATGAAAGGTATGCAGCAGTTCACAGATGCTCTGGCAAAAATGAAGCTTCCGATGGATGGATCAAGTGCTGAAAAGGGTAAAAGCAAACAAGAAGACTCTAGTTCAAGTGAGAAAGAACAGCCATCAAAGAGTCCTGATCCTAGTCCAAGGGTGTTCTATGGTAGTGGAGCTTTCTTTTGAAGAGAATGTAAAAATTTTATGGTGATGACTGATAAACAAGTATATATGAACTAGTCTTGATGTAGTTTTGTTTATGTTAATTTTGTAATGAATCGTTTCCTTAATTTTGATCCCACATTTGGCCTATGAAAAGTAGTTTTTGCTATGGCTCCGATGGATTTCCTTGACCAAGCCGTTGTTTAAGAGGCGGCTCATTTTTCAACTGGCATGCAATCGGGGCCTCGCTTCTCCCATTGCTTGGCAACTTACTGTTTTACTCTTCAACGGGCTCGCGATTAGGGCCCTAGCTTCTTCCACTATTTCATACTTCAACAATCATGGAATTAGCGCCTTCTTGCTGCTGTTTCATTCTTCAATAAGCACGCAATTAGGGCCTTGGCCCTTCCCACGTTACCATATTCTTATTCTCCAACGAGCATGTAGGGCTTTCCTCCCAACAAGGATGTGATTAGATCTTGTCTCTTTCAAATGTTGCAACTTTAACAGGAACATGATTATTGTCATGACTCCTTGAAGCTTACTGATCTAATTCACTTCTCGATGAGGCATCTTCAGTATCGATTACCTAGGAGTATCTAATCTAACCTTAGAAGATGATACCTTATTTTTTGTAATAAACGAAGAGGGAAAAAAAAAAGAAGGAAAACTTTAAATTGGATTTAATAACTAAAAGCTTACGTAGCATCTCAGGGCGATTAATGATAAAAGTCATATATTTAAGTCCTACGGAATTCTTAGCTGGTCCTTATTTAGGGAGAACCGGCATCTTGATTTATTTGTTTATTTTATTGATTAGTCACTCAAAAATAACATTTTATTCCTTAAAATAAGAATATATATTTATATGTATATCTATTTTTTTTTTCTTTTTTAAAAAACACATTAAACTAACTAATAGTGGGGGGAGTGTAAAAATCCAATCTTGATGATTGTGGAGTTATGTTGGTTGGGCGGCGGCTAAGTGTAGTGCCCTGTAAGCTTCAATCTTAGCTTCTTAATCACTCTAAATCTATTTCAAATTTCCCTCCAAAATTAAATTCTTTTCCAGAAAGTTGAATTTTTTGGTTTCAAAATAAAGCCCAAGGCTTTTTACCCCACCATAATCCATCATCCATTCTTGACTATAAATTCAGAACAGTTCATTCCCCATCACCCACTCATCCACCATTAAACAACAATCCTATCTTCACTCACTAATTCCTTCAACCATGTCTCCTCCTCCTTCCCACGGCGTTGATCTGGTGGTAGGGCCTATTCATCGCCGCGCTGGCGAGGTTCATGTAATCGTGGGTCCCATGTTCGCCGGCAAGACCACCGCCCTCCTCCGCCGTGTCATGGCCGAGGCAGACACTGGCAGGTCTTTCTCTTTCCATTCCTCTTTCCTCTTTACTGCATCTTTCCATTTACTCTCAATGTGCGTCTTCTCTTTGTGTTTTTGAACTCCTTTATTTGATTTCTATGATTGGATAATTGCAAAGATTGATTCTTTATGAATCCAAAACTAGTGGGATAATCTGAATGGTGGTGGTTCTTTGTTTTTTCTTTCACCTCAAAATTGCAAAGACTGAATTTTTATGAATTTAAAACTAGTGGGATAATCTTATGTTTGCCTTAAAACATTTTGGATCCTTTATGTTTCATGTTCTCTTCATATCTACGGACACATGCCGAGTGTACTTCAAAATATACTTGGCATTTTGGAATACAGTATCTAAATTGTACATAAAGTTACTGGATTGTGATTGTGGATGTGAATTAACTGCAGAAGTGTGGCGATAATAAAGTCGAGTAAGGATAACCGATATGCAACGGATGCAGTGGTGACACATGATGGTACCAAGTTCCCTTGCTGGCCGTTGTCGGATCTCTTGTCTTTTAAGCACAAGCTTGGTGCCGATGACTATCAAAAAGTAAATCTTTTTAAGCTACATTGCCTTGCGGATCTCGCAATTCTCATGTTCTATTCCATTTTCCTCGTTCCCTCTTTTGATCAATGGTCTGTGAAATTGTAAGTTCAAATTTTGCTAAAAGGAGTTTCTATAAATGGTAGGACAGGTGATAAAATTCATGGGGTTTGAGTCTTAATTTGCACTATTTATAAGTTTTTGGCCGATATTGTTAAAAAAGCTATTTATATGCGCTGAAGTGGGAATTGAAGAATTTGTTTGCTGAGGTTGTAAGAAATAAACTAGCTTTCATTAGGTTTCGTCATTCGACACTTATGGGAGAAATTGAAAGGGAAAGGGACTTAAGTTTCTCTATGTTAAACGTGAAGTAATATCTTTGGGGAGCAAATATTAGTGAAGGACGAAAAATTTTCATAGCATTCTATGTTTTCTGTCATGTTCTTCAGATGTGATGTTACTATATAATATGCTCTTAGAATCTTGCTATAGTAATCCATAAATTCGTGTAATTATTGGCAGTTGGATGTGATTGGCATCGATGAAGCTCAATTTTTTGGTGACCTCTACGATTTCTGCTGCGAGGCAGCAGATCTTGATGGGAAAACTGTAGTGGTTGCTGGCCTTGATGGTGATTATTTAAGGTAGGTATCGAACCAATGTACCATGTTTCTTATGTTTTTGGAATAGAGAAGGCTTCATGTGGGCATTTTGAATCTTGTCTTCCGATAGTGTTTCATCTCCTATTTTATTTGTATCTCATCGACAATCAAGTGATTTTATAAGAAAATATTTGATACAAACCATATATTCTTGAAACGGAATATGAGTGAAACAACAAACGGAATATAGGATTCAATAATTCAAACTGATTTTTGGATGGATAAACACAAAATTGAAACTTTGCACGTTTTGTGATCACAGGAGGAGTTTCGGGTCCGTGCTAGATGTGATTCCACTTGCTGATACCGTAACCAAACTGACAGCACGTTGTGAAGTATGTGGCAATCGTGCTTTCTTCACCTTGAGGAAGACAGGCGAGACACAAACGGAGCTCATAGGTGGTGCCAATGTTTACATGCCCGTTTGCCGTCAACACTATACGAATGGACAAGGCGTTAGTGTTACTAAGGAAGCTGCAAGAATTGCTTTTGAAACTCATGTAGTACAGAATGATCTGGTTCTTGAAACAGCTGCTGCTATTGTCTAGATGATGAGCTTTTGTTGTTTATTTTTATGTTAAGGCCTCCATGGTGTGTAGTTCCTCTGTTGTTTGTATAGTTCTTACTGCTTTTATGTTGACATCATTGATTAGTGGTGTTTTAGCTTTAGCTCATCTCTAATATAGTATGTTAAGAGAGCGTTTGGCATTGTTTTTGCCATCAATGAAATGACTTTCATTTACAGGGTATTTTTGATAGCTTTTGAAATGTAATTTTCCATTTTTAATTTTAATTAAGTTATTTTGTTGCGTCTAAAACATATTGTTTTTACTTCTGACTCTTAACTTAAGTTGAAAAAAAACTAAAAATTAGAAGTAACCCTCCCTTAATTTCTGTGGTTTTTTGGTCCTTTTCACTTTTAATTTCGAAGCACTTTTTATAGTTCTTTTTACAATCTTTCACTTTTCTAGAAAACGGAAGTTCTTGCACACACTTTCTTGGGCATTGCTTTTGCTCTACATAAATTGACATTCACTGACATTATCTAACTTTTTAATAAAAAGTTAAAAGTAGAATCTCAAAGCATTGTTTTTAAGATATTAATGGATCTTAATTTATTTTTTCTTACGTAAAAATAGTAGTTACTTTATTGATCACTCGTCAAAACAAAAAGAATTTTTATTGAATTTTGCCTTAACTTTAACATTGTAAAAGCAAAATCACTTATCAAACATTCAGTAATTAAAATTGAAAAACTGAAAGTAAAAGCATGGTCAAGTACTTCATAGAATTTTGGTAACTATGTTTCAACTCAATCACGTTTAATTTTTTATAGATGCACATCCCTCCAAATATGTTGATAATTATTCCATTCAAATCAACCACATTGAAAAACAAATTAGTTCGATAAAATTTACTCCAAGACTATATACTATAAGCCAATAACCAACAATGTATGCATATATAGCACCATATATATCTAACCATCATTTTCATCCGTCTTAACAATATCAGCCAAGAAAGGATCCTTGAGAAGTTCAGCAGCTGCGGGTCTCGCCCGTGGCTGCCCAATGCACCTTTCTATGAACGCCTTCAGCTCCGGATCGTTCACTTTGTCCATAGCTTGAGGCATCACTCCAGTCGTCACTTTCTTGTATATCTTCACAAGACTATCACATTCGCTGTATGGTATCTCACACGTAGCCATTTCAAGCAAACACATTCCAAACGAGTATATGTCGACTAGTTCTGTGTAGTTCTCCTCGTAGAGCTCTGGTGCCATGTACTCAGGGGTGCCTATTAGGGAATGTGCTGCATGGCTCTTTCCCACAACTGTTGCAAAGCCTAGATCTCCAATCTTTACCTGCAAATGCATTGTGGATCATTCATTGTTGGTCTAAAATAAAATTTGATGGATCTCTATTCCATAAGTTCCAAGTTGATGTGCATAGTTGCATAAAAAATGTAGTTTTAAATTGGTTCTATGGTCAAACAAGGCAAAATCTGCAAAACTGGACATGAGTCGGGTCAAGTTCACCAACTTCAACTTCCTAGGATTGTTCTTGATAGCTGTCCTAAAAAAGTTTGACGGCATGTAGATCATTCTGACACATGACGACCCTTATAAGTAGATCACGGAATCAGATGGTTTCTATTGGGCAACCTCAGCAACCCTAATGGCTTTCTTTCTTTCTACATCCCAGTTTTCTCAAATCTAATAGATAGACCAACCAACCCCAGAGATCTATGTGACCACAGTTCCCTTCAACCCAAATAGATACTAACTTAAACATCAGAAGTTTTTCGTTCGGCAAACCCCGAAAGGCCTGACGTCTTTCTTTGTTTTTACGCCCGAATTTACCAGAATCCAGTAGATACACTAATGGACCAACAAAACCTAGAAATCTACCCTACTGAAAACCATGCACTCAAGGATCGATCCCGAACTCAAATCACAAGTAGCAATCATAAACCGGGCAAAAACCAATCAAGCTATAGCATGAAGAAAATTATAATATACACAGGAGATTAAGAAACCAAATAATTATGAATACCTTGCCAATATTCCCATTAATGAAGATATTAATGCAATTCAAATCTCTGTGGATGATACATGGCTCATGACTATGCAGATAATCCAATGCTCTGAGAATCTGAATAGCCCATTTCTTGAGGGCCTGAAGGGAAACATGTCTATGCTTCTTTCTGTAGTCCCTCAAATTCCCAGAAGCACAGGCCTCTGTTATGAAGTTAAAGGTATTACGCTCCATATCTCTCCAGAAATGGTACAGAACAATAATATTGTCATTTTTGAGAGTCTTGAGCAGCTCAATTTCAGAACGAAGCCTAATGATGACCGAAGGATCACTGCTGAAATTCCTCAGACGAACTTGGTTCCAGGCAACGTCTCTGCCTTCACGTTGATCGAATGCACGATATACTTTTTTTACGGCTCCACAGCCCAATAGGTCAGAATAACGGCCGAATCGCCCAGAGGGATCAAGCTCGACAAAGGGTTCTTTGTCCTGATCATCAGCAGTATCATCAGTACTCTGTGATGGTGGCATTTTGATGGATGGAAGAAACTGACTGCAGAGCAAGTTTTCTTGAATGATTCACTGCATTAAGAGAGTTAACATAAATGTGAAATGTAAGTAGACATGTGGTATAGAAAAATTTCAAGAGCAACCCAGAATGAAATTGAAAGTGCAATACATAAAGATCTAACAGGTGATTCACATTGCAATTTTTATGATTTCAGCCCAAAATTCATCACCAGACATGAGAAAAGATCCAACAGCATCAACATATTGTCCTACTGAGTGCTGACACTAACGGTAGGGAAATTTGTCTTTAGAAGACACCTCAAATGATGGGGCGTCTCATCTTTAGGTGACACCTCGAAGGGTAAGAGAGAAATAATTGATCCACAACTCTTGTGATCAGGGAGAAGACTGATTATCATCAATAACCCCAGCCAACGGGCTCAAGAAAGAAGCAACTATCCATCGTTCACATAGACAATGCCACATGATAATGCTCAAATTCACCGCAAAACATGCAAGGCTAAATCGTATCAAGTTATTATCTCGCCGACATGAGTTTTGTCTTATAAAGCGTTTAGAAGGGAAGGAGACAAGGATTGTCTTGGATTCTAAACTGTAAACTCTTCCATGCCATGACACTAGATCTAAAAGGCACCTCGAAGGGTAAGACACAAAGACCGCCCGAGATTCCAGACTCTTCCACGGCACAAGACTTGGTAAATATCAGCGGGGAATTGCAAAATTAACAACTAATCGTAGAAGTTGAAACTTAAAACTAAAGAGAAAAAAAAAAAGGAAGGGAGGAGGAGGGAAGAAAAAAAAAAAAAAGAAAGTTGTATTCTCTCTACAAAAATTGCTTGTTCATTATTAGTTTTCTCAGCTACCAACAAAACCAACAAAGAACAACCATTCAACTGAATGGCTTCAAGTTTTACTGCAAACATAATGGTAAAAAACAAGAAAACTCGATGATCCCATGTTCATACACATGAGTAAAATCATGAAGGACACAAAGCAAATACAATATGTAAATAATTTTACCTCTAATTTCTTCAACCCGAATAGCAGAAGGCAAAAAGAAACTGAAAAAAGAGTTGATGAAACTACGGGCGAAGAAAGTTGAAGGGAGGCATGGAGAGGAAAAAAAACGAGACGTGTGAAAATCTAGGCAAGCGATATATATAAAAGTTCGGGTCGGGCCCCCCAGGGGGCGAGGCTTGGGATTAGTTTGATATTTGACTTTTTATTTTTTTTTGATGGATTAGTTTGATATTTGACTTTGATTAGGATTTTGTGGCTTTTTTTTTATAAGGATTTTGGAGGTTTCTTTTACGACGTCGGTTTCGTATTTGGAGGCATATTCCCAATAGAATTCTTTTATCTCGCAAATGCCAAATAAATTAATTATGTCTGCGTTACAACTTACAAGAAATTCAACATTTGAATTAGGGATAATTACCTCTACATCCCCCGATAATTGATAAAATTATCAGAACATTCTTTGAAATTTGGATATTTATTATTATATTCTTATTGTTAGTTCAGTTAATGTATAATTTTCAATTATCCCATTTGAGCCGATGCGTAATCTTAACAGGTATACTAGTTGAACTTACAACAAAGGTATAATAATAATTTTACAAAGTTTAAAAGATATTTTGATAATTATACCAAATTTCAAAGGGTATTAAAGGTAATTAGTCCTTTACATATGTAAGTTTTCTTTTGGTACACTTATATCAAGTTTTGGAAGAGATATGCAAATTTTATATTAAAGTTTAATTAGGTCTATAAGGTCATGGATTTTTATATAACGTGTATGCATAATAGCGTATGTGATTGTTTAATTAAAAGATTGAGTAATGAGGATTGAGAAGCTTGGAATATGAAATAAAATTAATTTTATTTCCAAGATAGCTGTAATGGTACATTGATCATTTTACACTCAATAATTGTATATTCAAAGGGTATTTTCATATAGTTGTGTAATCATCAATATTATAGATATAAATAATTTGCAATTTTAGTAAAAGGAACCTAAAATGGACAATTATAGAGATCGTGTTGCACTTAAATTTTTTTTTATGTAAAATCTAAGATTGAAAATGAAACAAATCGGGTAGACTCAAAAAATATGCAAGCTTGAGTTTGGCTAAGATAGGCTTGCAATTGAGCTTAAGCTAAATAATTTTTGTTAGTAAACTTTTCAACTCGTTTTTCTTTTAATAAAAAATACTTATATATGTATATATGCAATTATGAGTAATTAAAATATTTATAAAATAATTGAGATTTTCAAACATGAAATCCAGCTTGAGCCTATGACAAATGCACAACAAAATAATTGAGTTTTTCAAACTTAAGTTTGAGCTTATGACTCTTAGAATGAATTCGAACAAATTGAATCGAGCTAAGTTCAAATACTTTTTTTTTTTTTTCAATACATCAAGCTTGAGCTCGAATTGAAGTCATTTGCTACAAGGTTGAACACAAAAAAGTAATCAAGGTTAGATTCGACTTATTTGCACCCCTTGGTGAGATGGTTTAAGGGGGCAATTCTATGCTGATTCATAGAATTTGAATGCAATTTAGAAAAGATGATGAATATTAATAGAAGACAAGACATCAAAGAAAAATATCTTGCCCAACAGCTCATGGCATGTGAAATCATTAATTAACACGTAGGTAAAAAGGAGGAAAAAAGAAAAAAGAAAATCTAAAATCCCAGACTTGCTATCACTATAAGATTGAAATCAGAAAAGATCCATGACCAAATTAACATATTGACCTAACTAAAAGCCATCACAATTCATGCCATGCCCATGCACAATATCTGGCATGACTGACAAGTGACAACCACTTATTTGTCGTACTTAAAGTATCCTAAAACTTTGATCCCAAGTCGACCAAATATTCACAATAAAAGACACAAACAAATCGAACCAACTCACGACTTAAAATCTTTCATATTCAAGTCGAGCTAAATCAAACTTGAATTTACTCAATTTCAAGCTATCTGTATCTAGGCTCCGGAGCCCTATATATTTCTCAATTTTTTTTTATATTATTAATATATATTACTAAATAATAATATATAAAGCATTATATTATGTCATATTATTAATATCAAATTCAAACGAATTATATTTTATGCGATCTTTTACTAAATCAAAAGTTCCACTCCGGTTCAACCTCAAACTTGTAATAGTGGCAATCTCATTTGAAAATTCAAGTTTAACGGACCTCACTTTTAATCGAGACAGGTTCGAGCCTAAAGCATATGGTTCAAGCTCGGCTTGACAGCACCCTACTTGCAATACACAAGAAAAGAGAGTTCCACCCCGTGTGCTTGTCAATTGGAAAACAGATCATTCCTGAAACCTAAAAATCCAACTGTGACTTCTCATAAGAATGAATGAGATAGAACAGACCCTAAACGGCATAATTGGAAGCCATGTGAAAACATGTGAACTCAGTATAGTTTGAGTGATCTCTAAGATGCAAATGGCCTTTTTGAAGCACAAAACCAGCTCATTCAGTGTCAATGCAGCAATGTGTTGAGTTACATAGTTCATAGCATTATCAAAATAACAGAGCAAGTACAACTTTATTGCAAAACTTTGATATCTATCCCAGGGATCACAGGTTGAAATAAGTCAAAAGGAAATATCAAGTGAATAGAAATACAAACTAAATTACAATGACCCATTAACTGCTAATATTCATGTAGGAAATCAGAGAAGCAAGTGGCACCTTGTATAGGTTTACGCGGCCTAGTGCACAGGACAATTTTTTGCGTGGGCAGGCTGAATTTAGACCCATTTTATCCAATCACCGAAATACATACACTTCAAAGAAACCAAAAGAAAGTATAATCAACCGAAAGCCTCAGGAAACTAGTTAACACATTCTCTCTTGATACTGCATGCTACCCATTCTTCAACAGTGTCATCCACGTGATAGATAAAGGCATATAACGTCAAAACATAAAAGAATATAACTGGTTTCCAGCAAGGACTAAGGTTACAACATATTTAGAGCAAGTGCTTCGCCATCAATTGGATTGCACCATGATTACTTCATCAGCATAATAGACATGGCATACCAAGAGTTCGACTAATAGTTTACCATCAACTCCAAAATATCATTCGCACCTTGAAATGTGAAGATATAATTCAACAAGGCCAAAAAAGACTTTGATATCTGGAGTTACAAAAACATGATAATTCTACTGAAGCTTCAATATTCAAGTTTTATCATATATCTGGCAAGTCATCAGCTTTTGATACCTTGTGAATACTATCAAACATCATGGTGTGGAAGACAAGGGTGACGGATCCTAGCTAGGTTGCAACCAATATTTTGACAATGACGGGCTATAAACCAATATCAAATGAAGCATATTAGTGGACCCATCTTCAGAATCCGATGATACCATGAATATGACGAAATACATTTCCTCATTTATGAAAGAAAAAGAGCGATCAAGTATTAAAAAAAACTCCAAACTTGTCCTTCTTTTCCATGTAACTCCTATGTATGGTAGTTAAGCTTATGTTGTATAACTTTCATGCTTTATGAATTATTTGACAACGAATACTTTCAGTAAAAGATTGCAGAGACAGGAAACAGAATATGATAAGCACCCAAATCAATGAACAGAGTATGGAAACATCAGACTATATCTAATTATTTCAATTCCCCAATATTTGAAAAGGCAAACTACTTATGGTCCAACTCTATTTCTGATACAGCACAAACAAGCTAATCTGAGACTATAAAATGGAAAGACCAGATTACCGA
>JACFYI010000329.1:473837-514372 GCA_014898755.1 Handroanthus guayacan | reverse complement strand
GAAGAAGAAGAAGATGATGATGATACAGAGATTTCAGGAATTAGGGTTTGGAATTTGGAGGAATTGAATTTCAATATCGCACCGCGTTTAGAGATTCTTCTGGGTTCACCCTTTGCCGGTGGAGAGTAAAGGGACTTTCTCAGAAGGTTGTAACCGTAACTCTCTTTCTCCGTCCCTGCGTTGGGTCGATATCTATTCCATCCATACTTTTCGTAAGTGCTTTTGTAATAAAAAAAAATATATGAAAACCAATTTTAGTAAGATAGAATTGCATTTTTTTAATTTATGTTCATATTAAATTTTTAATTTTTGAATTTTCGATAATTTCTCACTTTAATTAAACTTCCACAATTCTCTCGACATAAATTTCTTCTTTCTTTGAAGTTTAAAAGAATTAAAAATTTCATATTGGCATTAATTCATTTTTACATCTGAATGCTATTATTATATCGACACTGTAGATCATTACAATTTATTATTGTATTAAATAATAAACATATATGTATATTATTATATGTTAAAATTTTGTAAATTATATATGCGTATTATTATATGTTACTTTTTATTATAATAAAAAAAATATAGAAATAGATAATATTTTATGATCAAAATATTTACGTGCATGAGAACTACGAACCAATTCAAATAGTTTAATAATAATAATAATAATAATAATAATAATAATAATAATAATAATAAGTAGGTGTTGTTTGAATACATTATCTGAACAAGTTTTTATTAGAATCATTTATTTTTTGTACAAAATGAAAATGCAATCACTTTGCAAAGTTTTATGAATCTAATTTGATGATTTGGTTACCTATAATTAAAAAAAAAATTGATGATTTGATTGATTCATTTATTTGTTTTTTTAAATATGAATGATATTTGTGAAAAAACATATACACATAAATACTTAATTTATACAAAAAATATAATTTGAAGGACAAATGCAATTTAACTTACGTGCGAGGGCCATTAATTTTAATTAACTCTTTAGTTAATGGGTGAGCCATGATTCTTTTGACAATCGCACTTCATGCATTAAATTTATTAATTGTGATGCATTTTTTCTAAAAACAATATAAAAAGTTTTTCTCATATATTATCACTAAAGTGAATTTTCAAGTGAAATATATAATTTTTAAAATACATTGATTTTCAAGTAATGTGAAAAATTATATACAATCATATAATCTTGAATAAGTTTTTAAGCTAGATATACAATCGAAAAACACTTTGAGCCATTTATTATATTTTATATTTCATATCTTGTTTCAATTTATGACATATACGAATGTGTTACATCCATAAAATTATGTCATTTATAAAGAAATTTTTATCTTTTACGCTTAACATGCATTTATGATATGAAATAAGATATAGAATATTATTTTAAAATACAAAATCCTGATCAATCAAATGATTATTATGCGAATTTTTTGTATCATCAATCCAAGTGAAGTTACGTCATTTTCCTTGTTTAAAGGAGGTTAGATGTCCAAAAATATCTTTTATTATATTTTCTTTATGTCATTAAGAACATTTATTTAATAAATTAATCTTTGAATATTGAAATAATAAAAAATAGCAAAATGCTTTTTTGATAAAATAATCATATAAAAAAAATTATTTCAAGGGCCAAGTACTTTAGTGATTTTAAATTAATAAATTAATAGGGTAAGACATTTTTAAATCATTTTTGAAGATAGTGTGTCAAAATTAATACATTTGAATGGAAAAGTGTCAATTACCCTAATTTAGGGTTGGCCGCCGTTATGCAAAAATAACATGGACCGCGGGATCCAAATCCGACGGCTAATAGCTGATGGGTGAATGCTATAAATATCCTCTCCATTACGCAGTGGTAGTAGCATTAGGGCAAGCCGACAATACACACACACAGTTACGCACACACACTTATATATAAAATGTATAGCAATTTTTCGCGACGATCTTACAGAAAATTGGGGCGAGCTTCAATTGGTGTTCGCATGACTCAGATCGAAAATCGTCGCTAGAAAAAGCTTCCTTCTTCGTTGAGATTTCCATTGGAGATTTCGGAAGGCATGCGGAGGCGATCTCATATCCTGTCGCCTTGTGTAGCAGAATCTCTGCTATTATCTCTTGGGACTGGCCATGAGAAATACATTCATATTTCGTTTAATCAGTTTTTGTTTGTTATTATCAGATTTTGCGACGATACACAGAAAATTGGGACGAGCTTCCATTGGTGTTCGTATGACTCAGAGTAAAAATCGTCGCTAAAAAAAGCCTCCTTCTTCGTTGAGATTTCCGTGGGAGATTTCCGAAGGTACGGGAGGCGTTCTCATATCCTATCGCCTTGCGTAGCAGAATCTCTGCTATTATCTCTTGGGATTGGCCATGAGAAATACATTCCTATTTCTACTTAATCATTTTCTATTCTTTTTAATTTTTTTGGCCAGTGAAGAAATCTTTATAAAATTACACCATCTTTCGGGACTGAATAGCCTTCGGAAGAGGCTTTGGTGATATTCTGCAATTCTGAGGCTTTTTAGTTCAAATGATTAATTTTTCCTTACATTTTATTATATTTTCATGAGCTACGATTTTTGCGACTTGAGTAGATTTATGTGTGTGAATTGATTTGTCTTTGGTGTGCTTATTGACGGTCTAGTGCTGTTTTAATCAGTAAGCAGCACTTAACATAATCATAAGCTATAGAATATTGAGCTGCCTTTCGTCTTTCGAGTCTCTTCTCTTTGCTTTAGAGAGGAGTCTATCTACGCTGTAGCTAATATTTATACTATAATCTGTTACGAACCGTTAAACATACCATTAATCAGTATCTAAGTTTTTATCAAAAAATAATCATTTTCTGGGGTATCCATTGCGTAAATAATTGAATAGTTTTACTTATTCCCAGATACTCATTCACCATGGATTTTGAATTTTTTTTTATTTTTTTAATTTTCACTTTGAGTTTGACTCATCTCTTTTAAGCATGAGACAGTTTAGCTACCGTAAAGAAATTTTCACCTGAGTTTCTCCCTTGAAATGCAAATGCAAGTTCTTTTACTAGAATGCTACAGTAAAGAATTTGGTTCAGCTTAGACTTTCCACAAGCGTGGCTAGTTTGGGATTCGTTAAAGTAGATTGGTCAAGATGATGGTATCCTACATTGAAAAATTGGATGGGTAGTCGTTTCCTTATATAGCCTGGTACGGGAGGAATTGTTGAAAGGGAATGAGAGAGATATGGAGGGCGGCACAAGAATGAAGAAATATCACAAAATTGGTGGACGATGATAGCAGAACATGAAAAGTGCCCGAATTGTTTTAAAATTGTACTGTTTTCGAATTGTTCTGTAATTTTATATAGTGGATCACATGGTTAATGTTGGTGTAATTATTGGTGAATGGTGAGTCCTTTTTTTATGTGCATTTAAATTTGACAAAAACAGTATCTTTCATTTCAATAAGAGTAATTTGTTTTGATCTCCGTGTCAATGAGTAATTTGTGTTGAAAATTAGATAAGAAAATTGTGTTACAGCTGTGTGTACATTTTATTTATTGATTACGCTATGTTATAAAAGAGGAAATATTTGCACAAAACCAGTAACATAACTTGATACGCCTTGATTCTGTGGGCTGGATTTTTTTTCGTGTATGGAAAATTGTCTTTCGCAAGGTGTTAATTCGTATGCTTAGATAAGGCGAATAGTATTATCACTCAAAAATAGATTGCCATTCTGAAAAGTTGGTAAACATGGTAATTAAAAGGTGGTTTTCAGATTTTGGTAATTCAAATTTACGGAAAATTAAAGCCTCAATTCTCAGAATTGAAGGAAAATTGCTTATGACCTTTTTCACGATTTCACCGTAATCTGATTTGCTTATCGAAACAGAAAAAAAAAAAAAATCCTTGAAGTTTGGATCGAAAGATTTGAAGCATGACAATATTTTTCTTCTTAAAATCCTTAATCCAAACATAGGTGAGTAATCACAAACCCCCCGCCCCCCGCACACACACGCACACACAAAAAGAAAAAAAAAAACATAGGTAATCAAAATATTTTATGAAATAACTTGTCAACTATTAAAACAAGATAATAAGATTTTATAAGTTTATTTTTTAAGAAAAATAAGCTATTTAAATAATTATGTTATCCAAATACTTCAATAATTTATTTTTAAATAAATTTTAATATCTTATAAACTTCCAAAACATTATAGGTGCTCCTATAATATTTTAAATGAGCTTAAGCAAACAACCTCTTAGTCATATTTTTATTTTTGAAAATATTTTTAATAGTAATAAAAGATGTTGAAATAAATAAATATGCGATTAATAGTAATAAAAGATGTTGAAATAAATAAATATGCGATTAATCTATATCTCATAACTCTTTTCTCACTTGCACAATATTTTCCTTCCTAATATTCCTGAAAATTGAACCTTTTTTTTTTCTTCTAATACTTTCCAGCCAAAAAAAAATACTTTCTTGACTTATGTATATCTTATATTATATTAGTATAAAAGAAAATACATACCTAGATAGATACGTACAAGGGCTTTTTTAATCTGTATGTATGAGTTTCGGTTGGTCCAGCAATTATATCATGACTACTATTTACTTGGTCCAAGTCAATGCTTCTTCTTTCCTTCCACTGCAGCATATGCGATTCTGTACGTAAACCTCTCTCGACGACGCTCCTCCGCCCGCCGCCCTCCGCCGCTATCGCCGCCGCCCCTCTCTTTCGGCCAAGCTGAGCTGACGTAATTCATTTTCTTCGCTTTCTTCTTTTTTCTCTTTATCTGTTGTGTTTCAGTTTTGTTCTCGAATTGGACACCTATCCAGGGCGAAAAGGATATCGTTATATGTCTCTAGCTTCTCTAAGTTCATGATTATAATTTTTTTTGTCTCTTTTGTTTTGTTCCAGTTTTTTGGGTTTTAATTTTCCCAAAATGCTTCTGGATGACATGTTTGAGTGTTTTTCCTCCAGTTGAGCTTTTGATTTGGTTATCACCTTCTTCGTGTTCAAAGGGACTGGCTATATGTCCTGGAATAATCGTGATGAGGTTACTGGAATTGATTATAGTTTTCTCAAATTGCTTTTTTTCTGATAGAAGAGGGATTTTGGTTTTTTAGCAGTTTCTGTTGAGGGAATCAAATTCTATGGCACCAGTGGTATATGTGGATATATAAAAATTCATTCATCCTGTTAAGTTAAGGGAGGTCCAATTGCACCAAAAATTGAACTGAAAAAGCTCTAGGTCTTGGCAAAATTAGCAACTTTTTTCCCTGTTTGGTTGAGAAGTCAATAATTTCTTGAATGATTTTGATACTGCCCGAGTTCATTGATGCAGTAAATAGAGAGGTACAAAGACATCAAGGCATAAAAACTTCATGGGTGCATTATTGTGGGTGATGATGTTGGGCTGGGAAAAAACCACAATTTGATTCTGATTTCTGATTCTGGATTTATGAGCAAAAGTGTAGCATTTTTGTTTCTTTTGTTGTTCGTTGACTATAGGCTATTAACTCTCAGTATTTTCCTGTGCCTTATAATTTCTTTGATTTAGTAGATTGTGAAATCCTAGAGTCCATAAGAATGTTGATGAACAATGATTTCGGCCTTCTCGTACACGTGCATTTGCAGAAAATAGATATCTATTGTGTTCTGTATGTTGTTGTATGAACAACCTTTTCCCTCTTCTCCGTGGGAGATTTCTTTCACAGTTTCTTCTCTCTTTCTCTCTCAACTGATGATCAGTTATCTGCTATTCTTTCCTATTCTTTCAGGTGTTAAATTGCAAAATATTTTGATCTTCTTTGAAAATCAATGTGCACTTCATTCTCCCAAGACTTTGTTAATTTGAATGCATGATAACATGTGGCATTGGATTCGCTTCTATCATGTTTCTTGACTTCATTTTTGTATTTTTTTGCCATCAATCTCAGTCTGGAGATTATTAAGCTCTTCTCAGATGAATTGACTGTGTCTCTATCACTGCTTGAACGAGTACTGCAAGGGACGACGTGTTGGTGCAGTTTCTTAAAAAATATTGCAGCAGAAACTGGATTGTGATGCTGGATTTTATGAACGAGACCAATCCATCTACCTAAGTTGCCTGAGGATTTATCAGGCAAACAGCAGAAGATAGTGAACACTAACCTCCCCTGGAAAACGCTGCATCCCCTGTTGTCTGTGAGTAATAGCTAGTGACATGCATCAGAACAAAGGTCAACATGATGTCAACCAAGAAGAGAACTCCTGCAAAATGCCTGAGAAAGAACCAAGTAATTTATGGCAGAAACAGAATCCTGAGAGTGGTAACCATGGATCACAATTAGATGAGGTCTGTCCGTCAACAAAACAGGAACCTCATGATTTGCGGCAGACACACAGCTCAGGTAGTGGAAATGATGTTTCAGAGTCCCGTGAAGAAGAAAGAAATGCATCTTGTGAGAATGAAAAGGACTCGGATATGCTGATAGAGAAACAAAGTTCAAATCCAGGGTTTCCTGCACAAGAGTCTAAACCATCCATGATCTCTCATATGAGAGATGAGAAGGCTTTGGAAAAACTGCAGCCAAAGAGGAACTTGGATGCTGGAGTTCATAGGTCGCATTCTGATCAGGAAAATATTCCCTCGAGAGTTCCCCAAGATTTCTCTAAAACACCAAAGGATGAACCTGATAACCCGCACTTGAGACAGGGAGTCGAAGCTTCTGAAACTTGTGATGAAGAAAGAACCTTTTCAGTGAAGAGGGAGATGGTTTCAGATGCTTTGCTGCCAGTACAAAGTTTCAAAGGGGCGCCTGCATCACAATCTGACAAACAGAAGCTGACTTATTCCACTAGACCGGAAAAAATTGTAGAGAAATTGCAGCCTAGGCGGAACCCAGAGGCTGGAGGTTGTAGTTCACAAATGGATCAAGCACGTATTTCTTCAAGTGTATTAGAAAAAGTGTCCACTATACCAAAAGAAGAACCTCAATCCACTAACATTCAGCCTAGACAGTGCTTGGATGCTAGAAATCATGCAGTAGTGAGCAAAGAAGAAAAATGCACTTCTACAAAAAGGGAGCAGGTCTCGGAGAATTTCACACAAATGTCAAGTGTAGGGGTGCCTGTACCGCAATCTGATCAAGAAAATTTCACTTATTCTACAAAATGTGAGAAAGTGGAGAAATTGCAGCCTAGACGAAACCCTGACCCTGTAGTTCAGCGGTCACAGTCTGATGCTGAAAAAAGCACTCCGTCTAAAGTACTAGAAAAAGCATTAGATGGTTATAACTGGAGAAAATATGGACAGAAGCTTGTAAAAGGAAACAAGTTTATTCGAAGCTATTACAAATGTACTTACCCCAATTGCCAGGCAAAAAAGCAAGTAGAGAGATCACATGATGGGTGTAGAACAGATGTCAACTACCTTGGGAAGCATCATCATCCAAAACCACAAAATAGTCCCCAAGCAACCCCTGCTTTTCAAGTACAAACACCAGAGATATCCATTGCGACTTCATCAAAAAGTAAGTGTGAAATAACTTCATAAATTTTGACTTCTTTGTTATTTAGATCTTCAAAAGGTTTTGACTTTTACGTGACCTTTTAGCTGATGCTGAGCCAACCATTGACCCTGGCGGTGCAAATCAACATATCGTGCCAACAGAAACCTCATGTCAATCTATTGTCGGAAGAAGTGTTGATGGTGTGACAGAAGCAGTTTCCTCTTCAAATAATGAGAAAAATGATAAAGATGATCATCCAGACTCTAAGCGACAGTATGTTACTCTAGAATCTTCTCTTATCTTCTATTCTACTGTCATAGCTGCAGTTTAACTATTCTGGTAATTATCTCATGCTCTTGCAACAGGAAAAGAGAAATAACTTCTGCAGCTGACAATGTGGTGAATAAAACTAATAGTGATTTACGACATGTTGTTGAAACTCTGAGCGAGGTTGATATAATTAATGATGGATACCGGTGGCGTAAATATGGCCAGAAGTTGGTTAAAGGCAATCCAAACCCACGGTAACTAAAGTTTCAGTTCAACAACATTATTTTCTTTTAGTATTCTTTTTCCTCCATTTTCCCACTTGTCATGATCTGAAAATATTGGGATCCATTAGCAAACATGTGAATTTCACTAATCAAAGGACAAGATATCCAAATATTACAAGTCAACCGTTAATCATTTCATATGCATTTGGACTTTGATCTTTATCTGAATCTTGCTATTAGTTGACATCAAGTAGGGTATCCTGCTCATCTAATCTTGGCTCTTTATGCTGTATAGGAGTTATTACAGGTGTTCAAATGCTGGTTGCCCGGTTAAGAAACATGTGGAAAGAGCTTCCCATGATTCAAAGGTGGTTATTACAACATACGAAGGACAACATGACCACGACATGCCAGCTTCTAGGACCGTAAGCCAAAGTATAGCTGTGGGTGATGCTAATAAAATAACCACAAATGGTGAGTCAAGATCTAAAACTGAAGAAAACAAGGTTGAAATGGTTGTTCATGTTAGTGCAAACTGAGCATGCAATTCCTACTGCAGGCTTTCCAATCTTGCCCTTTAGTTAAATGGTGCTATTAGCATAAGTTTAATTGTTATCAGAATGACTTCTTCTTTGTTTATCATTGTGGTGGGGTTTTACTACTTCCACGAGGGGTTGATTCTCTTTACAAGAAAACTAGTTTAACTTCTTAATTGGTTGCAGGCAGTGGAATAACTTGTAGTGATTGTATAAATTACCAAAGTTGGAGATGAAGTGTATGGTGTAGATGTTCCCCATTTGTACATATCCTTTGTTATTGATAGTGCTGGTTGGTAATGCTTTTATAATTAAGCCGAAGGTCTTCCGTAAAGTGGCTTTTCTTACTGACATGCTAAAATTTAATAGAATCTCAAAGAACTTACGTGATTCTATTTCGACTTTTTCAAAGGAATTAGATAAAAATATTAGATTACGCTTATTGTGTCACTTGAAATCCCAAAAATCTCTTCAATGAATATTATTTTTCAAAGTGAGATGGTAATGTACATCGCTCATTACATGAAAGGTTAAGATACAAGTTCTAAATTACTTTCTCAGACGCCTGCGGGCGCAGGTATTTAATTGCAGCTACTGCTCACTTTTATCACTATCTTTTAAATTTTTATAAATGAAAATTACTTTATTCCATAACACAAGCAATTAAAAACCCTCTTGAAATTTCTTACCAAAAAAAAAAAAAAACACCCTCTTGAAATTAAAGACCCAATTCTTTTCCATAATGGAGTACACTTGTGAAAGAACTCGTTGCTTTAAAGCAAAGGAAAAGAAAGACAATTATGAGTTCAACCTAAACTCTCATGCCTCCCATCCTCTACTACAGCTATCACTTCCAAGCACAAGAAACAACCAAATCCCTATTCAACCATCCAAGAAACAAAGCTCCATCTCTTTCTTCAAGCCTATATCTATTGCAGTAATTTTCAAGCAATGTTTTGATTGTAGCATTTACCAAAGAACTCAATGGATATGGACTAAAACCAGCCATTTTGAACCTGGATCTCCACTTCCCAAGAGGCTCATGCCTCTCCACCCTCTCTTTTCCCTCACAAGCTATTATGTTCACAATATCTCTAGCCAAACAGTGCTGCTCGACGTTTATCCGCTCCTTCTGTTCCCTTGACAGCGTAACATCAATAGACTCAAACATAGCCGTGTAATAATCCAATGCTTCAAGAAACCGAGGATAAAACGCAGCAGTATTCGTATTGAATTCTTGCTCGACTAGTGTCACCACCTTCGGGTTAAGGCTTTTCACCATCCTCAACAGCCTGTCCCGATGATTTTCAGTGCTTACACTTTCATCGGGCATGTGGTGTAACATGAACGCGAAGTTCACTGCAAGTGCTTCACCAGGTCGAATTCCAAGATTCTTGAGCTGAACCCTCGAGCCAGACATGGCCGCGGCGTGGAATTCGAAAGGAACCTTGAACATCTGAGCGAGCTTCGATAGCCTCCGGCCCACGATGTTCAATCCTCCTCCACGTGCATAGGCTGATGTATAGTCATCGATACCTGTTATCCGTATATGTGGTGGCCCTCCAGGTCGAGCTGCAAAAGCCTGGATTAGAGGAATCCATTGGCTCCCTTGACCTATCTGGAAATCGATAATATGAACCCTATCTTCATCCTTCATTGCTTCTGCAATGGCACCGTTTGCTGACATGTATCCAAACTTGAAGTAAGGGCAGACTTCGTAAAGTATATTCATATACGATAGAAGCTCGAAACTTGCAGGTTCTCGGAATTTCAAAGATTTGTATATGGAACTCCCGGAAGAGCTCAGCCGGGCGACGAGCCCTTCAAGCATGTATGCTCCCAAACGCTGCATCGGTTCGCCAGAGACTGACACAACTTGGCGCAACTCGGACATGAGCCATTGTGCCATTAACAAGTCATTGTTCGAAACCGCCGTTGCACAAGCAATAAGTACTTGCTTCAAGTCTCCTCTTGGAAAGGCCTCCATCATTTGCCTCCAGCTGTCTATCGCTATACTGCCCAATAAGGAATTATCGTCATAAGTTTCGAGAAAGTCAAGATCCGGACCCAACATTACCTTCTCAAGTTCTTTCAGCTTGTGCTTCAATTCGTCCACATCTTCAGTTACACAGGGGCCGCTGATCGGGGAGCCATAGTTAGCATCCGGGGAGTGATGTGGGTCCGCAGGGAAGGACAGAGATTCTTGATGGGACAATGAACTCTCATTAGGCGAGAAACTGACTGTCGAAGGTGAGTTGTATGTGGGGCAATTGACACTCAAGGAGGATGACTCAAGTGTACAATATCGATCTTGAGAAATATGAATAGAGTATCCGTTTCCATTACTACAGCCGTTGTTGTAGCTCAAATTCTGTGGGTTTAAAGATTGACATTGTTGAACTGAGCAGGCCTCTAACTTCCGAACCGCCTGACAGCAGAGTGTATTCGGCATGCTTGATCTACTATGATGTTGTGCTTGCATTGGACACACGGGTTTCCAATCAGTCTTGCAAATCTAAAGATGGACAACGGGTGTCTGGATGAACCTTCGACTTTCCTAAAGAATCGACACCACCTCCTGGCTGCAAGATCAACAAATCAAGACAATGAAATGGAACATCAGCATAACTAATGAAGAATTTCTTCAAAAGGTAGACATAAACAAGAATAGAAACAAAACGAAAACTGAGTCTCACTACATATCATAACAGCAGATACCAAGTGTTTATTACATGTTCAATAGACTACCAGCTTATGTAATAAACACTCCACCATAGGTACATGCTAAAAGATCTAATTCAGAACAACATAAGTGCAAAACATCAAACATCATAAACCTTCAAAAACACAAGAAACTCTCCCTTTGAAGCTAAGCAAAAAATGAAACATCACTTGAGGAAATGTCACACTTAAAACATTGGAAAATATCATATGGAAAAGAAGTCATTAACTTCACCTAATTATTCAAAGTCTGATTGGAACTCAGTAAGGTCAGATGACTTCTATTTTCTTGCGTGCAAGAACAAATTGGCTGAGTTGACTCGCCGCCAAAAAATCACAATTTACATTCCTCATTCTTTACAGGAACAACACCACTAACACAATTAATGCAGATAACAAACAAAACCAAGAAAGAGAAATCATTCAGACTGCAGACCTAAAACTAAAATCAGACAACATAAACAACAGTTTCAAATAACGTACAAACTTCCATTAAGGCCACCTTTTGTATTTTCTTTGAATTTCTCCACTGAAGCTCAAAGGAGAAGTGTAGAAAAACGATTTCAGACACAGCCCACATATTAAAACATCCATAAAAGCTTAAAGTTTCAGTGTCCCAGCAAAGTAAAAACAGAGTAAATCCGAACAAACGAAAGAAATCCACCTCAGGAAGATCTATCGATCACCCATTTTAGCTAAAGATCAGAAGATCAGAGTTTAATCCTTAAAAGTCTCCCAGTTGAAATGTAACTATTACTAAAAGGGGAAACAGAGCAACGCAGAAACCAAGATTCTGCTACGAGTTCAATCAGTTAGTTTACAACACCAACCTTAAATTTCGAAGAATCCCATGTTTCTGAGTTCTCTTGGGTCCTTGTTGTCTCTTGGATTATTAGTATTACACTCTCAAGAAACAGCTTTCCACAGAAACAGAGAGAGACAGAGCCAAGAACAGAAAGCAGAGGTTGCTGTGAGAGAAAATTCCACCCGGTGGAAATTATTATTTTCGTATTATAAACAGGATTGAAAGAGAAAGAACCCTTGCAATTAACCAAAATTCTCTTCACTGCCACTGTGTATTAGTGGGTATTGATTCACATGGGGGTTTGCATTAAAGGTGGAATTAAGGGGATGTTAATGGTTGGTTAGTGGGAAAATTGAGTGGTGGGTGTCTATTCTGCAGAATGGTACACGTACTTATTATCATTAAATAAATTTTCCATTTTCTAGTGTATAATTAACACTCTTCAAACTCTTAATAAACGTTTTTGTTTGTTAGAATTAAGTATTAATGCTAATAATGGTCCATTAATTATATACGGAGGGTGTAATTTATTAGTACAGTATTAGTTATTCATGAAGCAACTTAAAATGGCACTCCATATTTTTATTGAGATGTTATGATTTGAGTATGTAAGTAGTAGGGTTTTTAGTGTTTAAGTTATGGAGTTTGATATATGAACATAGTAACATGATAAATTGCTAGAGTGGGAATGATTTGGACCGTCAAACTAGCATAGTCAAACCAGTTTGTTTGTACTTGAGAGAAATTTGTTAAGTTGCATATTGAGATAACACACAATTGACAGGTTAAGGTCTCAACTTAAAACCAGAAAGTAGGGTTAGAATCGTCAAGGTTATCCAATGAAAATTTTTTACTATTAGATCAATAATAGTGCTAGATAATGAAGTTTAGGTTGAGTAATTAGAGACTTAAGTTTATCAAAATATATGCACTTATGAAACATACATGATCCAATGGTAGCAGGAATAGTAGACACATTTGGTCACTTTAAAAATGATCCAATTGTGACAGGTCTAGCTCATATTTTTTTGGCCAATTCACATGACCTCATCAGATAGCTAAGGTTAAATGGTTCAAATCAAGTTTCAATTGAAATTCACATAAACAAAAAATAAGAATCTTAAAGTGTTCTTATTATCCGAGTCCATTTGAATTCTGAACCGACCTGGGTAAATAAAAGAAATGGATGATGAAATGATTGAAAATTTTGAGTTAATGTCAAGGGGCAACATGGTCAATTTCAAATCCAAGCACCCCATTGGGTAGTATTTGAAAATTTTTAAGGATGAAGACTCATGGGAAAAGGGAGGGGCAAAATGGGGAAATAGAAGTTGGAAAGTGACCCACACGGCAAAGGGGACAGCACCTTTCAATTTTTAGCGCAGAGATAAAGAGATGACGCAGGAACAACTGCCTTCCACTTCACAACTTATCAAAAATGCTTAACTTTCACTTTATTTTATTTTATTTTACCTTATATTATTATTTTACATTAATTATTATATTATATTAATATGTTTTGACAACTTTCTTTTTCACCTGTCTATTCTATTTTATCTCTGCTATTTTCTACCGTCCATTTTATTTTGCCCTCACAAATTAGTATAAATAAATACAAAAATTCGATAATGACATGATAGTGTGACAAAATTGTTATAATAGTTTTCTTTTTACCCAAATAGAAAGGGTCATATATCATTTGTATTATATGAATATGGAATGAATACTTGATATGCAAGCATTTAATAATTAATAGATAAAATCAAAATATAAGTATATATATGTGCATGATTATGAAATTAAAAGTGATAATTAATAGGATACGATTTATAAGTGAGATATGAATTGTTGTTACTTTGTATAATGAGTATTACTAAAGGATAGTTACTTCCTGCTTGTTTTTATAGGGTTAGAAAAATCACAAGAAAACATACGAATGACTATTTAGTATTTCATTAATAGTATCGTCCAATTGAAATTTGGCAACGTAAACTTAAGGTCTATATTTTTGAGATCCCAATAATTGTATCTTCAAAATTTATCAAATTCACTTAGAAAAACTAAAATTTATCTTGAATGTAGGTATGTTTAATCGCATTGTGAGGATGGGAAGCTTTAGGGATTAAAGAATTATAATGAGTGGAATAAGTCCAAACATAACACAAAATCACATTACGAATTTCCCAACAAATTTGTAATGGGATCAAAGCAAACATAGTTGAGGAAAAAAGAATCTTGTTGCTTCTTTGTCTCCTAATTTACTAATAAATATGTCCCACAATCTCATCTTAAACAACTTTTTCTTTTTGTTTTATATGTTTCAAATATCCCTTTTTTGCAACACTATCAATTATTTTAATTGATAATATAGAATGTTCTTAAATTAATATTGTTAAGAGGTTAAAAAGGATGTGAATGATCTATTAATTTAGTACCTAAAAGTCATGAGTAGAGCCTGATAATGAATCCATAATGCCAAGAAACTTAAAAAGTTCCATTAGTGAAAATTTTAAATTAATTGATATTTATCCCAAATTTAAAGTGGAATTAAGTAGCAATATATAATCATCTAAGCCAAATTCTAAAATATATACTGATATAATCGTCACATACTTTAATCAAGTATCCCTAAGAAGATTTTGAAATAGATAGACAACTTAAAACATTTATTAACAGTACGCTAATTTGTGCCCTAAATTCAAATGTGACGAGACAAAGTTGTGTTTGTCTTAGATTAAGATTTTCAATGAAGTATTCTATTAATTTACACATAAGCAAAAATAAATAAATAAATCAAGATTTGCATGCGCATCCATATCTTCTTTCCTTAGTACATCTTTTCTCTTGATTTCTTCCTTGACACATCCTAGTATTTTTTGTCCTTTACCTCCTTTTATAATATAAACTCAAATGCGCATGCTATAATATATATACGTTATATATGAAGCACTTTTTTAGGTCATAGTTTAATTGTACTTTATTAATTATCCCTATTTCCCATGCGTGACCACGAAACACACACACACACACACACACACACACGCATATATATATATATATATATATATATAAATGATCTCAAATGTGGGCCATTTCTTGTCTAATAATGTTGTCCAATCTCAAAGTGTCTACATGCATGCATATATGTCCTAATTAAAATTAAGACTAATCACATGCAAAACTGATTAAAAAAGCCTTGATATTTTCATTAATTACATTAGATTAGCTTAATATTACTAATAATGGCAAGATAACATGTTCATATGGTAATTTCAAGATCATCTTTTTGTCCCCAATGCTATGATACTTTAAAGTAATCTCATCTACTTTATGTTTTTAATTAAGATCTCTACGAAACAATGTTGAAAAGATGGAGAGAGGGTATTTAGTATTGCTTCTATTCTGGGAAAAGTCATTTCTATTTGGAGAAGTTTAGATGTTAGTAGTAAAAGTTAAATATTTACCATCATCAGTCAAAAAATGATGAAAACCTGTAGCGTGTATTTATAAAAATAAGTGATTTTTTTAATAGTTCTAATATTTTATATTACTATCTTGTTCCCAAAATAATATTCTTGCCCTTTATCAAATAAGAATAATATAGCATTTTTTTATTATGGAAAAGATGAAGTAGAATTTAGAAGTAACTCATGAAGTATTTTGATATTCCAGTGACTTTTAGCTTAAACTCTCACTAGCAAATGCAGAGTGACTTACCAAATACTATTCAAAGCACTTTCTTGTTACCTTTTTGAAAAAAGGGACAATTACCTCAGCACCCCCGAGATTTTGTGTAATTATCAAAACATTCTCTTAGGTTCAGATAATTATCATTACAATACCCCTTGCCTTTAGTAGAACATGAGACATAATTACAATTGAATTCCTAAGCTTATGCTAAACTACACCTTCACCCCCTCATCTTCGGGTTTACTTGTAATAATTCAAGATTTTTAGAAGGTATAATTGTGATTATTTATTAACTGAACTAATATTAGGGTTGTACTTATAATTATCCAAACCCCAAGGAACATTATAGTAATTCTACCAAACCGCAAAGGGTGTTGAGGTAATTATCCCGAATAAAAACAATGCAAACCCTCTCCGAATCACTCTTTTCTCATATTCTATCACTAAAAGCTCGACCAAACCATATTCCATCACTTGCACTAAAACCTTAGGCATACCTACACATCAACATATGCTGCATGCAACAAATGAACAACAATAGCTCTGAAAAAACAACCTAAACAACAAACATCGTATTTTTTAACTATGTTACATAAGTAAATATCGCATCAACTAATGAAAACATATGCCCTTTGACCTTCCCTTTCTTTGTTATTTCCATCCCTTTTGTTCGGAGTGAGTTTCACGTTAGAAGATTACATTATGGGTGAATTCTATTCAAAACGTGTAAACAACCAACTTGAGGTTATATGTTTCAAAGCGTTTGAGACAATTTTTTAACTTAGAAAAAAAAGAATATTTCTATGAAACGACAAAAGAGGAACTTGACTTTGAATGCTATGGCTCTTTTCTGTTATGTGACAAGGCCGACAAAGTCTTGGCTTTTCATGTAATAATGCAGGCAATTTTCAAGAGATTGACCCTTTGAATTTTCATTACGGACATGAGAAAAGAATTCACCACCCTTTTCTCAGGACTTCAGGCAAGTTTGAGATGGGTCCCAAGGAGACATCCTTTGTTCTTTGTTTTTGGCCTCTCACGGGTCCTATGATTTTTACTTCTTGGCTTTGGGTTTCACCACTTTTTACTCTTTATTTCAATTCGTGTTTCGTTTCTTATTTCATTACACGAATGTCTATCAAGTACATGACATTCGCAACTCCTGTATTTCTTTAAGAAAAGCTTTAGAGGGTGTTTGGCTGAGTTTATGATAAAACATCTTATAAGCTCATACATCTAGTAATATGTTTTTTGAGCTTATAAGATATTGAATTTTATTTTTAATTGAGTTGTTAAAATAATTAGGTAAAATACGATCTTTTAGCTTATAAAATGTTAGAAATTATAATTTTGTAATTAAAACTGGTTAAAATTAAAGGTACATGTTAAAATCTTAAAAATAAGTTAAGACTTCCTTACTTTTTTAAAACGAGCTTATATGATTCTAATATCTTATTTTGAAAACTAACAAAAATTTTCTGGAAAATTTTTTATAGCATCTCGTTAGCTCTAAAATATCTAATAAGATGTATTGAACATTTAATTATAAGATCACTCAAAGGCCCTCTTAATACACTTGACATATATTAACATAAAAAATAAAAAATAAAACATTATTCTAAAATAAATGATCCCGATGGTTTTCACCAGGGTTTTTCTTATTGCTGTCCTTGTTTTCAAAGTCAAAAGTCACCACACCAAAGATCAAATGGCCAATTTGAAAGTATTGGGGAGTGGGGACAAAATTTGCCAACTCCATGCATCTTGGGAGTAGGGTACTTATCAACAATTCATTTGGTACACATTCCCTTTACCATTCTCATTTAAGTTTTGTAAAAGTCAAGGGTAGATAATTAAAAAAAAATTTGTCGTCGTCAACATAAAAAACTTAATTGTATTGATTTATTTTTTTGTCGACACATGTTGTGTTGAATGTATTCCCAAAAAGGAGCATCCAAAAATGAAATTGGAAGACTAATTTATACGCTATTTGAAAAAGTCTTTTGATTTTTTCAATATGAGACAAGATAGAAAATATGATAATATTCTTTTAAAGTTATATTGAATTCAAAATATTAAATATATGAAAAACTTTAAAATTGTGAACTACATAATTGGCCCAAGGCCCATTTATAATGGTTGTTAAGTTCTAAGCTATACTCGAAACCATCAATGGGTCATATTTTGCTAAGCCTAACGCAACTGAATCACACAAAATTTTATCTAACTCAATATTTGAGATTAAATGCGTAAATCACCTATGAACGATGGAGTAAAGAGAATTTTATTTGGAGGAAAATAATTAAGGAAATTATTGAGGAAAATTGAGGAAAATAATGTCAAAATAGAATGCTAAAATTAGATTACGATATGATATGATTCATATGCACAATTTATATAGTACAGGATATATGTCTGTAAGTTTCTATAAGTTTCTATACCAGACAAGAAAATATAGGTTAATCTGATTAAGGTTGCCTTTTCCGTTTCGGTCTATTCTCAATAAACAAAAGTATAATCTTAGAAAAAGGCATATCTTACATTCTAGTGTCACTCGTTCTTTAGGATCTTCATGCTTTCGGATACTTGAGCGACTAGTATTATACCATTCGTAAACATATATAGAATGAAACCACTAAAACAGGATTCAGCATTCGGCTGTCTAGATCCTTTGCTGCTTAAGAACTATATGCTTGATGGGATTTCAAGAGCAACTTCATATGAAAATGGGCTATCGGGAAGATTTACTTCTTCAAAACTGCAATTTCATGAAAAGGAAACAAATCAGGACAACGAAATTTGAGAAATATATGTCGGATTTCTTAAAAGATAACTGTACTTGTAATCCAAAAAATGGCACATCTATGACCAACTAAACTATTAGTTAATCGAAAATGATGTGGTCTTTAAAGAGGACTAGCATAACAAATCCCTATCCCACATTAGTTACGAGGTTGTTGGTGAACCTACATAATGGTAAGATCATTTTTCTTAGTAACTAGTTTGCTAAGGTTGAACTAGGTCATGACAAAGTCGTGTCAAAGCAGAACCCTAGTGGTGCTCAGAGGTGGGAGTCCTGTGTGAGTGCCAAGATATGACTGGGCTAGAAGGGCCCACACATGCACAAAAGCATGCATGACTTGGGTAGAATCTCCATTATAGGTTGGGAGGGTTCTTGGGCCAAGAAGGATAATCCTTCTTGTAACCAGTTTTGTAAGGGTGGAGTGGGCCATGACAACTAGTAAGTAACGCAAAATCTATGACGAAATATTCAATGGACCAAATGTATAGAGTGTGAATTAACTTGTAGAATCATGTGGGCAATTGGCATTCATCTCGACTCCAACAATGCATGACTTGGGGAAAACCTTCAACATTCATATCATTTTGATAAAGTTTAAAATATTTACCTCTGCTGGTCATTGTTGCAAGTCTTAATATCACCATCTTTGTCTTCGCTAGTGCAGCCAATGTTCAGAACTCCTTCAAGTCAATTAAAATCAAAGCTCAGATTGGTGAGTAATTTCTGGTGGCATATTTTAGGGGGAAACAATAAAGAAATGAAGCAGAAATCGAGCCATATCTTTAAAACCAATGTTATGAAAACAATGATTAACGAAATAGAGATGGTTTCTCGACCGAAAATTTAACAACCTTCTGCAGGGCTTAAGGACTCAGTTACTTCTGTATCCGAGATATGCTTCCTATCAAGGTCAACTGCTGGTTCAGTTTCTTCAGTTTGCTGCTTTTTGAGCAACTTTATCTTCTCATTTGGTGCTGCACGAATAAAAACATAAAGAATGTAAACTAACTTCAATATCCAATTAAGTTAATCGTCTGAAAAAACAAAGGGAAATGATAGAACTAGAAAACAGGAAAAAAGTTGGAGTCTTGCTTGAAGGAGGCTTTGATTCTGCATCTGGAGAGCATGGATCATTGAGAATTGGTTGATGTACCTTATCGTCGGTCTTTCTGCACGGAAAATGTACTAGAACATCACATGCTATATTTGGAAAGAATATCTTAAAGCATCCATGTCATAATCCGACATTGCACGTGTAACACGTTATTATTTAACGGACAATGGAATTGAAGATGAATGACGTCATAAGAAACACGACAAAAGCAGAGAACAGAATGAATGGCGTCACAGGAAACACGACAAAAAGCATATAAAACCAAATAGCGGCATATTTAACAGGAACCTTTTTCGCAAATCTGACAACTACGTGAAACAAAGTTGTTGATTTTTTCGCCAAAAAGGTCATTAGATGATCCTATACATGCCAGGGGCTGAAAAAGATTAAAGCAAACTTATATATATATATATATGTCTTTTTGAGGAAGCCATTAAATACCTATCGACCAGCATTGGTCTTTGCCGATAAGGTTTCACCAGTACTTGTGATCCACAAATGTAATGAGGATTCGATTTTGTCAGGACAAGGGCGGCTGTTTCCGGGTGGACAAATGTCACAAATCCAAACATCCTCTTCTCTTGGATTGGGATCCGAACTTCTTGGACTGGTCCAAAATTGCTGTAATAAAGAAAAAAGATCGAGTTAGACAAGGAAGCCAGTCTAGGTACACCGTATGTTCTCAGACAAACTTCCTTACTTGAAATAGTTTTGAATGTCTAGCTCACTAAACGCGCTGTGAGGTGGGAAAGTCATATAAACACACAAACTTGATTCCTGATCATTATTTCCCTCGATAAATCTCATGTACTTATGAATGTCGTCTGTCAAGATGATCGACTGCTGCCCATGTGGTCTGTAGCCAAAAGCAGAAACACGAAAAATATTAATCATCGGTGCTGTAAAATAAGGAAAATAAGCTCCGAAACATACCTGTCAATCAGACGAATGCTGCTTGTCATATGAGCAAGAATTTGGCTTAGCCCACAACAGAGTTTTCCTTGCCTATGAGCTTCAGTGAGATATCCCTCGATCTCAAGCACCTTCCCGTGTTGGTCATAGTACAGAATCGGTAAGGAAGATATCGAAATCGGTATCCCTCTTCTCGATCTTAAAAGTTCAATCATTTCCCTTTCAAGCTGCTTAAGAGATCCATTTGACAAGACCACATCATCTGCACTCGGGGGATTAAGAACCATAAAATAATCGCTTTCCATCTGAAGGACGTGTAAGAACCTACAGTTGCCACCATACTTACAATACCCCTGTCTGAAGTTGTCACAGATCGGGATGGATAGTTCTGGAAAGTTTGGACAGTACTCAGGCACGCTCTGAGACATTTGAACGGGCATTGCATGTGTCGCAACTTCTGGGACGTAGTTAGGTGCATGGAAATACGAGCCAGCCAACTGATCTTCCAAAGACAAGAACTGAGGATGATCCTGGAGAATGTATCCCCCGGAAGCTACAGGAATGTACTGGAAGTTATGAACGAACTGCAGACCCGTAGGGACTTGAGGAATCCATTTGCCATTGTCAGCTGCATAAGACCAAATCGAGCTAGAAGAAGCCGGTGTGAAAGGAGTGAACTTTGTAGACAGATTCGAACGCTTTGCTTGGGGAGCAGAAATATTACTGGAGATGATTGGTTTGGGAGATGAGTTCATCTCTTGTTTAACCTGTTCAATCAATGTCTGAATTACATATTCTGGGCCGAAAGCCGAACGGATCATTTCAAGCTCCCCGTAACCTTTTAACAAGAGATAGCCAATGATTCTGGAGACGTTTTCAGGGTCGTGTTTCTGAATTCTCTGAAAGACAACCTTTGTAGACTCCGAATAGTCCATTTTCAAGTTCAATCTAGCCAAGAAACACGAATGCAGCTTAGTTACAGTTGGGATATTCAATCAAACAAACAAACAAGTATTTACCAAGTATAATAATGACAACAAAAACAACTGAAATTCAGGTTGAAAATCACATTAAAAGACACTCAAAGAGATTAACCAATTAAGCAAATCAAAGAATTGACACTAATCAACAAACATGCATGTATAAGCATTATTTCATCACAATTTAAATAGATTGTTAATTCCAAATCATTTATTTGAGATTAATGATCCAAATTTTAATCAAACTTCCATCTTTACACACAGTAATTCCAACTAAATCCACGTACTTAACATGGATACTAGTATACAAATTCAAGAACTGCTTCCAGGAAAAGAATGTCACGTTAATTAAGATGCTACAACCAGAAAAATCACCAAAAAAGTATCCTTGAAAGCACAAATAAAACATAAAATTTCAAACAAGGATAAAACAAGAACATGCAATAAATCTTTGATTAAAAATCTTATGGATTGGCAAATTCCTCAAACAAAATGAAACCAAACAAAGAATGGGTTCTTTCTACTTCGTGGAAAAACAACACAGAATCTCATCTGCATGCACCATTTTCCATGAAAAGATCGTCTTTTTCTTGCAAGAATCAAATCTTATTTCAAAACATTGTTCAAGAAATGAGCCCATTTATCCCTTTTTGCACATGCACGAGCTACAAAACATGAACAAACAACACAAAAATCTTGGTGTTACAAAAAGAAAAAAACCCACAAGAAAATAGAACAGCTTAAGCAAATTCTTGAAAAACCCACCAAATCTTGCTGCAGGAAGACTCTGAGAAACGACTGAAAACTTACTTCAGACTGCTGTAAGTGCAGAATTCCCTCTTTTCCGAGTGAAATGTGGTTCTCATTGTGAGTTTTGGTGGGTATAAATGTGGACTCACTCCAAAATAAAGACAACATTGCTAACGGAAAAGGTGAGAAAAAGGACACAGGAAAGGCTTTGTCTTTTGTTCAAATCATAGGCTATTTTCAGTTTCTTCTTCTTCTTCTTGCATACTTCATATATATTCTGTGGATATAAAACACACCGATTGAACCATCGATCCCTTTGTCTCTGCATAGAACAAAAGAAAATCTTGAAAAGTTCACAGATTCGGCATTTGGTTTCTCTTTTTTCAAGAATAGATAGATCACACACAATGTAGTCTGTAGTAGCTATAAAAGTTTTAGCTTAGAAGTTATTGGGAAATGTTAATCTGGAAGTTAGATATATATAAAAAAGCTGTTAAGATATATGAGTATAATTGGATAAATATAGTGGACTTGAATATATGGTAATTAATAAATAATTATGTAAAAAGATCGAAATTGTGCTTAAATAGTGGCTAGTTTCTTGGATTTTCATCCTTGAATTTGTGTTTAATCTCTTATTTTGTTATATGAATACCTGCATTTACAATCCTATATTTTTATTCAAAAAATTCAATACAATATCTACTTAATAAAAAAAATAAAAGATGATCTCACCAAGATACTCGTAACAAACGAGCCTATGTTTCAAAATTAAATATTATGTTTGAGTTGACAGGGGACTTAAGATAATATAGAGTTGAAAAGGATAATTCTTTTTTTTTTCCTTAATTAGTTTGATAATCTTACTAGAAATTTGAAAGAGAAAAATATTATATCAAAATAATTTGATAAAGGCTGAATATGTGACTTGGAGACTTGATTGAGTAAAGATATTATCTTGTCATCATACTCTTAGAACATGAAGGTCGACGCATTTGGTAGGATTTTATCTTGAAAAGATGTCTCAAAGGATAAGAAAAAAAGTTTACAATAGAAGGTTTTCTCTTGAAGATAAAAGAAGAACCGATAATATTAATTGTCTCAAGCGCTTGACTCCTTTGATATTAAACAATCCCAAGTATCATTATAACCACAATCAAGGTTGAGTGTGTCACTGAATTTGGAGGTTCAATCACATTGAATTGTTCTATAATGCCACAACTAATCTTGGGTTCTATTTTAAAGAAGCATATCAAAAAGTGATAGAGAAGGCTCGGTCCCTCAAGTATATCATCTCAAGTTTGCCAACTCTTTCAATTTAGAATGACGCTAGTATCATCATAGTGTCGACTAGCCCCCAATCAAGGTGTTTGGGAAGAGACACATAACAGTCATTAAATCCAACAGTCAGCACCAATGATAAAGATCAAATGTATTCCTAAACATGAAGGCCCAATCACATCAACGTATTATCCAGTTATCATGCGTTTAGTAGGCGGATACCAATATATCATCGGTCTCCTATGCTTTTGCTTCATCAACAGGTAACATCAAGATTCTTCTCTTTAAATTTTTTAGAATTCAAGGACATGTACATTGGCATCTCTAGAAGTTTTTAATTTGCCAATGAACTTAGATAAGGTGAAAATGTTGCGTCCACATTCGAATCAAACTAATTGATGAAGAGAAAATTTTCATTTTAAACCTTGAAAGCAACCACTTGATAAAGAGAAATCTCACAATATATTAAAGGAACAAAAGAAGAGTGAAAAATTATCCAACAAAATGACATAGAAGCTAGCTAGCATCATAAAATGTATGAGATTATTCACAACTCTACCTAACTTTCTTTGTTCTATATATCCTAAACCTAAGTAGTTGACAGACCCCACCTCCCCATTACCAATATTCTAACGAAATTTAATTTTGTGGGCTCCAACACAACGTAAGCTAACTCAATATCATATGCCTTTCACAATTGTTTGAGAAAGACTTAAATTTGATCACCTACAATCTTTTGCATGCAAGCCATTTGTCAGATAATTTTTTAATTTCTTGATGAAAATTGAAATGGTGATGATTTATTTGTGAAGATGAGGTGTGATTGATGTGGGATAGATCATTCTTGACTCAACAAGGAATTTTACTTTGTAGGATGGATAAAAAGCTTGTGAACTAGGATGATTTTCTAATGATGGTTTATATTAGTTACGAACATAGAGAGATCTATTTCACATGGAGGTATTGTCTTGCTAGCAATATTTGTCGAGAATTTTTTATAGAAAGGCGGTGGGGGTGAGGGATAGGAGATCATGTCTAAATCTTAAGTCTCTCAATTTCTTACATATCGGGCAACATGTGAGGGAGAGAAGGTCATGTTTAAATTATCTCAAGCCTCTCAACCTTTTACACATTAGGCAACACTTGTACCAGCACCAGGACAACGTAGCCATAAATTCAATCTAGGGATCAATTCCAAAATTCTCTTCTCAATTAAGTTGCTTCAACACATGCAAAATTATCGTCTATTTGGGAGCACAACTTCATCAAAGAGAAATACCTTTAAATGATTATTAGAAAAGTAGAGACATAGTTGGAGATTAGATTATTCACATTGTAGTTGGGAAGGATATTCATAATTTGTAAAGTTTGGATTATAAAGTTATTTTATTATGCATGTGAGTCTATCCTACTATCACATTTAATACTGCTTAAACTTACTATTATATACCCTTGAAACGTATTGATACATAAAAAGGAATCTCAAAATCCTCAAATTCAATTGGTGGGCCTTTCTTTCTTTCTTTCCTCTTTTTTTCCTTTTTTTCTTTTTCTTTTTTTTCCCCCTTTTTCCATTTTCTTTTAAGTGAGGTGTATATGATGATTTTATGTAGAAATTTGTCTAAAGCCATGAAATTTTGCTGAAAATAATGCTTTTTGTTTCTCTGCATCCAAACATTTGATGGCATTAATTCAAAGTGATTCCAACTAGTGGTAATTAATGTTATCGTGGGAACATCTCAGGATTAACTTTTACTCCCTCATATTAGGAGGAAATTAGTATTTGGTGATGCTTCGAAAAGTGACTTAATTATGGAGCTCTTTTTCCTAAGAAAATTTCCTAAGAAAAATTTCACCTGATGCATGACGGCATTTCACTACTTCAATGTGATGGGATTTCTATGTCAATTATGGATTTAGGGTCATTGTTTTAGGATTATATGTGAGAATTCGATCGTCATTTGTTTGTTTTTAAGCCCCTCGGCTAGGGACTATGATAATACCTAGTTGTCTCATATCGAATGATTAGCTCATGCCACTTTTGAGGAATCAAGGAATTTAAGATATATAGTTGATACAAAGTTCCTCTTACGTTACGAAACATCTTGCTTAATGGCAAAGTTCGATACAGTTAGTCCTTTATGACGACGAGTTATTGATCATTGTTAATAACCAAAGGTTATGAAGGGAACAAACATTTCATTTTCAATAATGCCTTGTGATTAAGTAATTTTGATCTCTCCAGTTGCCTTCAAGTGGTTTGCTAAAAACAGGATTCTTGAGTTATATCTTACCTTGTTGAGTATTTTGGCTTCAAATTGAGTTGGAAAAAGATATTTGGTGTTACATTGGGAAGATTATAATCTTGGGCCCATGATTATGCTTTTGTTCAAAAGAATTAGAAAAATAGAAAGTAGGCTAGATTTGGGCAAACAAGTGGAGTCTATGGACAAGCCCAAACCTAACACCTTGGTGCACAATCTTTAATTTAATGAATTTATATTTTAATCTTTAAATTTTTTACTTCTTTGTTTGATAATAAAATCAAATAATTCTTAAAATAATTATTTGAATATATTTTATACTTTTATTTGAGTCCAACACCAACAATCCATTTTTTTTCCCCAATTATTGCCAAAAATCTAAGAAACTTTTTGGTGGCAAACTATCAAAAGGATGATAATTTAGGGATTTTATCATTTTTGTTACACAAATAAAGAATTTTCCAACGAGCCCACGTCACGTTTTCTCCTCACCGGCGCAACCCCAGCCTCTGTCTCGTCTTCACTACTCTCCTCCACCATCTGCTCCACCTCTGCCGTGACCTCCATCTTCACCTCCGCCTACCACCGCCATCATCTATCTTCTATGCATAGATCCACATAGTATGTGATATAGTAATCTATCCTTGGGATTTAATATATATTAGGAGATATATTATCGGAATAATGTATCAGTGGAGGAAATTCGACTTCTTTGAGGAGAAGAAAGTCAAAATCCCGGAGGAGATAGAGGGCGAAATTCAATGCTGCTCCAGCGGCAGGGGTAGGATCGTATTGGGTTCTCAATACGGCACTGTTTCGCTACTCGATCGTGGCCTCCAGCTTCAGTACTCCTTCACTGCTCACTCCTCCTCCGTTCTCTTCCTCCAGCAGCTTAAGGTATAGGATTTTCATCTTTGTATATGTATTGCATATTTAGTTGTCTAATCAGGATCATCTTGACTATGGTTTTATTATAGCGAACTTAGAAATTTTGGGCTGTGCTTAATTTTGGGGAGGATGACTACTAGTGCTGGAATTTTCAATTGACTCTGGGCTGATGAAGCACAGTTTGTGGGACGCCTTGTTTAGCTTTCATCATTGTTTATAATTAACTGTTCGTCTGATTTTGATCAATTGATCATGCTGTTATCATGATCTAAAACATTATTGAATTTACAATAAACTAGTGAAACTGGAATTTTCTAATATATTACGGAGTGGTGAGATGGTGGAGCTCAAAGTGCGACCTCTGTTTGTGTTTCTGGTTCAGTGATTTGTGTTTTTGGGTATTTTACTTGTGCAATGTTTTGTTTTTGTGCCTGTGAATCAGCAAAGGAACTTCTTACTGACGGTTGGAGAGGATGAACAAATGCCGCTACAGAAAGCGGCCATATGCCTTAAGGTTTTTGACCTTGATAAAAGGCTAGAAGAAGGCACAAGTGCATCAAGTCCAGAATGCGTTCAGATATTGCGGATATTTACCAACCAATTCCCCGAAGCAAAGGTACAGTTTGTACATAGTTTTGTAATTAAACCTGCAAGTTGTATATGCATACTTGTGAAGTTGGCATCAAGTGATGGCAGTTTGTTTTATTTGGTTGCATATCAGTTTCTGTGACTGATTTTGGAAACTAAGTTAACGTTTATGGCTGTTCTACAGATAACATCTTTCATTGTTTTTGAGGAAGCTCCACCAGTTATATTTATTGCCCTTGGACTCGACAATGGTTGTATTTATTGCATTCAAGGTGACATTGCCCGTGAACGAATTAAGCGTTTCAAACTTGAGGTTGACAGTGGTCAGTCTGGCAAAACACATTTAGCGATTAAGGGTCTTGGGTTCCGTGTGGATGGACAAGCATTTCAACTCTTTGCTGTCACTCCCAGTTCAGTGAGCTTGTTTAACTTGCATACTCAAACACCTACCAGGCAAACACTTGATCAGATTGGTTCTGAAACTGCTAGCGTCGCAATGAGTGACCGATTGGTAACTACTCTCTTTATTTTGTCTTTTTCTCTGTTATATAGCATATGAACTAATTGCTTGATTGAATAACTGCTGAAAATGTTTGATAATTAATCAGGAACTGATTATTGGTCGGCCTGAAGCTGTCTATTTTTATGAAGTTGATGGTCGAGGCCCATGTTGGGCCTTTGAGGGAGAGAAGAAGTTCCTTGGCTGGTTCCGTGGCTACCTTTTATGTGTTATTGCTGATCAAAGAACTGGGAAGAACACTTTCAACATTTATGATCTGAAGAACAGATTAATAGCGCATAGTATTGCAGTTCCAGAAGTTTCTCACATGCTTTATGAATGGGGTAACATAGTTCTCATAATGGCAGACAAATCTGCTCTTTTTATTGTGGAGAAGGATATGGAAAGCAAGCTGGATATGCTTTTCAAAAAGAACCTTTACACAGTAGCTATTAATCTCGTTCAAACCCAGCAAGCGGATGCTGTGGCAACTGCTGAAGTCCTAAGGAAATATGGTGATCATTTATATAGCAAACAGGAGTATGATGAAGCAATGGCTCAGTATATCCGTACCATTGGGCATCTGGAACCTTCATATGTCATACAGAAGTTTTTGGATGCACAGAGAATTTACAACCTAACAAATTACTTGGAGAAGTTACATGAGAAGGGGCTTGCTTCCAAAGATCACACCACACTTTTGCTTAACTGTTATACCAAACTGAAAGATGTTGAGACGTTGAATATGTTCATTAAAAGTGAAGAGGGGGTGGGCGAACATAAGTTTGATGTGGAAACTGCAATAAGGGTATGCCGAGCTGCTAATTACCATGAGCATGCAATGTATGTTGCCAAGAAGGCTGGGAGACATGAATGGTACTTGAAGATTTTACTTGAGGACTTAGACCGGTATGATGAAGCTTTGCTATATATAAATAGCCTTGACTCAAGTCAGGCTGGGATGACTGTTAAAGAGTATGGAAAAATTCTCATAGAGCATAAGCCAAAGGAAACAATTCAAATATTGATGAGTCTTTGCACTGAAGAAGGAGAACCAAGCAAGAAGGGATCCTCAAATGGAACCTTTTTATCCATGTTGCCGTCTCCTGTTGATTTTATCAATATTTTTGTGCATCATCCTCAGTCACTTATGGAATTTCTTGAAAAATACACCAACAAAGTGAAGGATACTCCTGCTCAAGTTGAAATCCATAACACGCTATTAGAGTTATATTTGTCTCATGATTTGGACTTTCCATCTCTTTCCCAAATTGGCAACAATGAGAATGTTGATCTTAGAGCAGATAGAGGATCATATGTCACTGCAATGTCAAAAGCAGAATCTAATGGAAAAATATTTTTTGATGATGCAAGCGAGGAGAAAGACCGCCAAGAGAGGCGTCAAAAAGGGCTGCTTTTGCTTAAAAGTGCATGGCCACCTGAACAGGAGCAGCCACTGTATGATGTCGATCTTGCAATTATTCTGTGCGAAATGAATTCCTTTAAAGAAGGGCTATTGTATCTGTATGAGAAGTTGAAACTCTATAAGGAGGTAATTGCCTGCTATATGCAGGCACATGATCATGAAGGTTTAATCGCCTGCTGCAAGAGGCTAGGGGATTCGGGTAAGGGTGGCGATCCTTCTCTTTGGGCAGATCTACTAAAGTACTTTGGTGAACTCGGAGAAGATTGCTCCAAAGAAGTTAAAGAAGTTTTGACTTACATTGAAAGGGATGACATCTTGCCACCAATTATAGTTCTTCAAACCTTGTCCAGAAATCCATGCCTTACACTCTCTGTAATTAAAGATTATATAGCTCGAAAGCTGGAACAGGAGTCAAAGTTGATCGAGGAGGACCGGATAGCTATTGAAAAGTATCAGGTTGTTTTTCATATGTCTTAAGATATCTATATAGTCTCACTACAATTATCTTCTCCCATAACTTTTTAGGGTAAAAAGGTTGTTTTCTCAATGGTAGTTATCATGAGATGCGATTATAGGCATAATCATAAACAAATGTTATAAAATTTAGGTTCCAAGTAAAGAGATAAGAATGTCCATACAGATTGTGCTTTATATTTAGATTATTCAACTGAAAAGATGTGTAATTTCCAGGACTTCACTTCTTCAAAGATGGTCAAAACCCCGTGATATCATTTTTAACATTTTTAACCAATCAAAAGATTAGCCTAGCATAGTCTTTTCCTGAGGACCACAATCTCGCTTAATACTTTGCCACGCTTTGTTTAGTTTTCTTTGGCTGGTCCTCCATATTCTTGCTTACCATTTGTTTATTTTCAGGAGGAAACATCGGCAATGAGAAAAGAAATCGAGGACCTTAGAACAAATGCAAGAATCTTCCAGCTCAGCAAGTGCACTGCTTGCACTTTCACTCTCGACCTCCCTGCAGTGCATTTTATGTGTATGCACTCATTCCATCAGCGCTGTCTCGGTGACAACGAGAAAGAATGTCCAGAGTGTGCTCCCGAGTACAGAGCTGTCTTAGATATGAAGAGAAACTTAGAACAGAATTCTAAAAACCAAGATCACTTCTTCCAGCAAGTCAAAACTTCAAAAGATGGCTTTTCTGTGATTGCTGAGTATTTCGGTAAGGGAATCATCAGCAAAACTACCAAGGGACCTGCTGAATCTCTTAAAGCGACTAATGATTATTCCAACGGCAGCTTTTGAGAAACTTTTTCACGGTTGGTAGCAATAAAATTGAAACAAGATGATGATCTCTATCTTTTACAATGGCCTCGTCAGGAGTGTTGTCTTCGATTGAAACTACCTGGGATTTTGCAGTTACAGGTGGTTTGTTCAAATTCAGTCTTTTTAAAGGAGTTGATTGTGATTTGATTGAACAGGTTTATGATTTCTATCCCAGTAGATGGTGTTGTAATTTGGCCAAAAGATCCATATGTTTGTGGTTTATTGAGTTTTTTGCTTTCTTTTTTGTTTTTGTAGAATAAATTAACTCCTGTAACATTTGATTTCTGGTGTAATTTTTTGTGCATTTATATGGGATTATATATAGTGAAGGTCTGTGGTTACAACATGAGTAAATCAATTATAATATATTGTGTTTCATGAACTATTTTCTTTAGGTGGGATGAAATTTGAGACCCAAATGAATTGAGGGATGATGAGCCAATGGCACCAAAGGTACTTGTATGAATTCTTGATAAATGAAATGGTATATCTAATCCCACCAAGAGAATCATTTTTTTTTTAATGCTACATCTCAATCAATTGTACTAGAAACTTTTTGTTTGCAATTTGTTGTGTGCTTCCCTGTGGAAGTTATCGGGTGGGTCAGGATCCAACCAATAATTACCATTTTGATCAACAACCAATACCAAAGCCAACTTAGCCTAATTGGATTCCATTGGACACTATTTTGTAGGAAAATTGGAATGCTTCTAATCATAACCTTACTACTTAGGACTAATTTACCCGAATATCCCCCAATGTTTGAATAATTATGATTATTGTATTTAAAGTTTGGATAATTATCATTACATTTTTTGAAAATCTTAAAGATTACAAATGAACTTCCTGGATAAGGGAAGTAATTGTAATATATGCATATGTTCAGGAAATGTAATTATAATATATGCATATATTCCAGAAGTATAATTGTAATTATGGATTATCTTAACCGTTTAGTAAAGAGTACAATAATAATTATTCAAATTTCAATGGGTGTTTTGATAATCACGATAAACCCCAAGGGGTGTAGAGATAATTATCCCTACTATTTAAGTAAAGGTGGTAAATAATTTGGCATGGTGGGTAATTTGATAATAAGCTTCCACAATATATAGATAATAAATGAACTTTAGTCTCATAGGGTAATAACAGAAATAACATGTTCTATCCTAAAATTCTCAAATAATTAAAATAGTAAATCACATCTTATATAATTCTAAGAATATACATAAGTAATAGTCATGAAAAATCACACACGTACATTTCTTAATAAAATGTAATTTTTAGTGAAATATTAATTAGTGAGCATACTTCTAACATAAGTCCTAAATTTTCATTAAGTTCAAGAAACAAGCAAGAAAAGTGCAACATAATAAGATGGAAAATAGGGGTAAATGAGTCAATTCTAAGTATTACTAGTCCGCTAAAGATTACACTCAATAATATTGCTAAATAACACCCAAACATTGCGGAGGGTAGTTTGGTCAAATCAAGTGGTCCATTTGATTTGACCACAACAAAAACAAAAGCTACTTAGTTTAGTTCTGTAGGCCAAGCCAAACTCCTAAAGTAAAAGCCCCTCCGCCCCCACGCCTCGCCCCCCGCACCCCAACCCCTCCCCAATCGACCCCGCTCTCCCTCATTGAAAAGCTTACACGCGCTCATCGCCAAATGTAGAAAATCACAACCCTTAATTGCCCGGTAATTTAAAGGTTTGGATTTTGCTGTTTACAATTATTGGCATCAGCTGTATTTGTGTAGTCTGTTGTGCATAAACGAAGTGAAAAAGTTGTTACTACTATTATGATCTGAATTGCACGCCGTTGTTGAATTTTAGGTTCTTTTCTTTTACTTCTTCGAAAAGGGGCCTTCAGTATTTGCTTTTCTGCGACATGAGCAAAGTTAAAGAGAAGCCGCCGGAGCCGCTTGATTTCTTCATTTGGACTGTTGAGGTAAATTCTTTTTTGGGGGGTTTGAATTTCTTCTCAACTTTTTTGTTTGATCTTATGTTTTTGGATCTTGTACTCTATTGCTGCAATTATTCTTGATTTAGTTTTTATTGGAGGGCTACTTGTTCCGGTTGATTAAATTCTCGGTATTTGGGAAAAATTAAGTAATCACCTATGTGTTTTTCCTTTTTTCTTTTTCTCCTGTGGAGTTGTTGGATTTTAGTCCATTTGAAGTGTAGTGAATATTGTACAGATTGTAGTACTTCTGGTGTTCTACTCTGGGCTCATGTTTCTGCTGAATGTGGAAGTTGGATTTGAATGAATTGCGGAATGGGTCAACGGGATGAGCACTTGATTTTGATCCATGTTAATGATGAAGCTGTTAGTGACACTTGGTCTCTTGTGCCGTATCTTTCAATTTCAAAATATTGGTTATACGAATTCACCAGGGGACGAGTGTGGTTTCCCAGATTTATTTTTTTTATTTTTTATTTTTTTTTCCCGGTTGAAAAGTTGTGCAGAATTTCTGGCAATGCGGATTGAGTCCCTGACCTCGTAAGGAGATTTTTAAAGGGAGGTCGATTCCCAGTTCTCATCTTCACTACAAGTACTATCTCTTATATTACTGGTTCTGAACTCCTTGTATGCAAGAAAGATGGATGCTATTACTTGGTCATATGCGGCATGGTTTGGGACATCACTTATAAATATGATGTCATTTCCTGCTGGAGCAATCCACTGGAGGTCTCTCTGACAGATTGGTGGAACCCGCCAAGGATCTCTGCTGCCTAACCAGCTGCTTTGACGATACACAAACAAAGTGGTCAAGGCAAGAATAGTACAAAGGATTAGGACTACCAAGTCACAAGCTCAATACTTCATTTTCTTTTTATTTGTGGTTTCGTATATTTTATCAGCTGATGCAACTAGTAGCCATGTCCACTGGGAATACATTGCTGGCTAGTTCACCAATTATCTATGTTTACTCTCTGTTCTAGTCTCCACGAGAGAACAGTGAAGGGACTGCCCAGCAAGAGAGGTTTTGTTGCTGATTGTTCTAATAGGTCTAGTCTAATGAAGATGTTTTTATTCATGGACTTGCTGGTCAGGGAATGAAGACTTTGACAATAGTATGATCTAATTGGTCACAGGAGTACCTTGCTGCTGTGTGAAAACAGTGTAATTCGGTTTTCGGGTGCTTTCTCATCATTTTATCATATCATCCATGTACAATAGTTTCTCAGAGACCCTTTTTGATCTTTTATGATGTATATCTGTTGTGTATCTTCATCCTTGTCTTCCATTCCTCTTCTATATCTAGAAGTTAAGTTTCATTCTAATTCCCACAAGTGACTTCTGATGCGTAATAACCTAGATCATTAATCATAGTCCTTATTTCCTCTATTCTGACCATGAACACCCAAAGTTCGCCTGTTCCTACTTCTCATTGTTCTTGGTTTTGGGCTCTAAACTGTTGTGCATGCTTACCTTTGCAAAAGTTCTCAGACTAATGCGTTGTTGTCCTGATTTTAGCTCCAGAAGGCTGGAATTGCATATAAAGACCTTGTAATTTTTTGAAACTTCTGCATTTATAAATTGTGGTGCTATGGGAAGTCATTTCCGAGAACTTTGCCAACAACTGTGATTTCCAGTATTCCTAAGATTTCCAGACAAATTTTTAGAAATGGAGCATAGGTATGCTTCAATGATTTACTTTGCTGCGGAATAGAAACACAAGCATGGGTTATCCTCTGTTATTCTGGAGGACCCAAAGGAGAAGAAGAACATAATTGTTAAAGAAAGGCTTTTTTTTTATTTTTTTATTTTTTTATTTTTTCGGGATGAGTTGCCAATCTTTTGATTAATTTCTTTTCATAGGATGTTGGCCTGTGGTTGGAAGAAATAAATCTTGGTAGCTATCGCCAAATTTTCAAAGAAAATGGGGTCAATGGAGAGTATTTGGAAGGGATGTCGATGTTCACCACTGAACAGATCCTCCGGTTCATAAGGAAGTGCCACATGAAATGGGGTGATTTTATAACCTTGTGCAAGGAGCTAAGGCGAATAAAAGGTTCCTTTCTTCCTTCGTCCTGTTCTCTTTGTCTCTCTTGTTGCATGAAACTTCATTTGGATATATCTTAAGCTGCATCAGTTTCTTGTTGTCAGTGTCTTTTAAAGTATTATGCTATTTCTAGTTAATGCTGGACACTATTGTCAATGGTAGAACATCGATTGTACACGCTTAATATGCACGTTGGACATTATCATCTACATCCTCATCTCGATTCTTCATGCCTTTTGTTTTACTTTCTGATGTGAATCGCAAACCTTTACTGATTCCAATTGTGCATTAGTGGCTTGCTTGAAAGGGGAGCAAAAAGTGCGACGACCTTGGTGGGCCCCATCTTGCCTTTCAGTCGTATTCGTCAAGGCTGCGAAACGCAACAGGCAGTCCCGAGTCGTTTCGTTGAAGCTGGAACCTTGATGATGTAGATTTGGTTGCATGTATGTACTTTTGCTCTTCAATTCCAAGTAGTAGGAAAGAATACATGTTCGCTTTTTTGTCTTAAATTTTGTTGGTTCTTCTTTGGAGAACCCTTCCTTTGTGAAAGCTCTTTTCTGGATATATATTTATAGTCAACTTATTTTGTTTGGGATTTGTTAAGGAACAGCATATCAATATAGACATGTTTGGTTCTATGTATTCAAGTTGTGGTGTGTTTAGAGGTTTAGTTGACAATTATTTTAGGAAAAAGAATGCTAGATTTACTCATGTCGTGTATAGGACCGTAAATAAATCGAGTTGGGTATAATATGTTAGTGTTCGAGTTTGTTTGAAATTTTATGGGGGTTGTGTTTGAGTTTGGTTTGATTGTTATTGAATCAATTTTGAACAGAACTTTACTCGAGTCAAGTACTACTAGTAATTTGATCTCTTTACATATTTCACTGTTTTTAACTATTTGTGTCAAACTTTAGATGAATTTTTGTTTTTTTTTTTATTAGTAAATTTTAACATCCCACTAATCAATAGAGCAACACAAGTTCAATTGGTTTTGTCCACCATCATATCATAAAAAGCAAGTCGGATGGAGTTTGTAAAAAGGGATAAAGTCATCCCACAAAAAAGCACACTTTGTAAGATTGCGAGTTGCAAATCAGACAAGCGTTTAATCTTTATGAAAAGAAAATTATGGTTGAATTTGATTTATTATATTTAATTATAAATTGAGCTCAAATAAGTTGTCGATCTTGACACTGAGGAGTTTGATTATTTCATTTTTATATAGAATAAAAGAATCGTAGTACAAATATGGTTTTTTTGGGAGAATAAAGATAATATGAAATCTTAGTGGTGTGGAATTTGATAATATAATTATTTTTAGAAATACTTTTCTGAAAAAACCTCATTTGGCAAAAAACAATAGTCTTAGGACTTGGGAAGCACAACCCATTTATTTTAATGGAAATTCACACTCGATGTTATTGTTGTCTACAATTAATTAATAATATTTTTATTATTTATTAAAAATAATACTCTAATCACTTGCACTCATTATTTTCATGTTCTTATAGCTATTAACTCTAACTTATTTTTGATAAAATGTTTAACTATTTAACTTAATGTTTATAATATTCTTTTAAATTGATGTTATAAGAAACAATCTATAAATCATTTGCTAGATTGATTAATGTGCAAAAATTAAATGATTATAATAATTATTTACAATAAAAACATATTTTTCTAAAATACTACCCCATAGTAGCTACTTTAAAATGAACCTAAAAATATATAGATATATATATTTTGAGAGAGAAACGATTACATTTAATCATTATACTAACATCATTATATGAATAAATTTTAAAAATCAAATACAAGAATTAAATATAAAATAAATTTTATAAATTATCATGCGGTAGATAAATACTATTATATAGTAGATAAAGACCCATACATTGTCGGTGATGTTCGAATTTGTATCTTTCCTGTGAAAAAGAAGAGGCCGTGCCACTTCATTCGGAAAACGGTGGCAAGTGAACTTGAAAATATTTGATGACTATATTTGATTAAAAAAGAAAAATTGAGCTAAACGGAAAATTCAAAACTTAAAGCATAACACAGCACATAACCGCGTTCCTCTCTTCATTCTTCTTCCTCTTCACTAAAACCCTAAACCCATTACTGCACTGTTAAAGGCTACTGAGCTGAAGCAATGTTTTCTCCGCCTTCTAAGAGATCCAATTTAAGTGCTCGTAAAAATGTCCCGGTCCAAAGAGATGGCAATTCCACTCCGCTGGCTGAGAATCGGAGACCGCTGCACGACAGTCCGGCAGTCCCTAATCGCCCCGCAACTGGAACTCCAGCTCCTTGGGCGTCTCGACTTTCAACCCTTGCCAGGTAAATCATGTATATACTTTTACTCTCTGTGAATTGTTGCTGCCTTCTGGTTCCTTTGTTTAGAGTAGCATTGAGGAAGGCTGTTGCAAGTTTCGTACTATCGGGTTGCAGTCGGAAGTGATACTGGCATGAGGGTTTTCTCGGGTGTTGGAGGAAGGTACAACTTAGGAGGTGCGAGGTACAACCTGATGTGTGGCACTGTGTGCGACTAGGAGCGGATTGAGTAACCTTACGGGGTGTATGTTGATGCTATTGTGTTAGCCTTTAGCTCCATAGTTCTTAGGTTGAAGTTTCGAGGAATGCATGGGTGGAGTGTGGACATGGAAACTCGAGGAAAGATTAGAAAAGACTATATCTCTGTCTTCTTGAATTTAGTTATTAATGTGGACTCTAAAGATTGATGTATATCATCTTTTCATCTGGTAGTCGAGAAAAATAGAAGAAATAGCTCGAGATGTTCACTTATTAATTTCTGGAACCTGATAACCTGTTATTATACATACTCAGAATCCCGCCTGCGAAGAGAAGTGACAGAGGAGATGAGGTGGATGCTGTTCAGCCTGTATATGTTGGGGAGTTCCCTCAAGTAGTACGTGAGGCACAGGTCATGTCATTGCAGAATCATGTTCCTGGTTGGTCCAACAAATCTATCCCAGAATATGTAATATGCTTGGATTTATATCAATTTTCTCAAAAGGTTTTTAATATCAATTCATTTGGCAGCTGATGCATCTATCTCTGGTGGAATGGACAAAGAGACATCTCTAGCATGGATCATTTGTGGAAACCGACTCTTTATTTGGAATTACTTATCACCTGCTGCTTCAAGAAAATGTATTGTCCTTGACCTTCCTTCTACCACATCAGAAAATGGAGACACGGGCAGAAGTTCATTTCAAACTAACGATTGGTTGCTCTGTGTGGTCAATTGGCATAGCTCGAAGGAAAATGTTAGCAAAGTTGTCCAACAGTCCAATTCTGCTGGGATTGTAATGTGTAACAAAAAAACTCGCACTCTAATCTTCTGGCCAGATATCTATAATGCTGACAGGATCCCTCCACTCACGTCTGTAGCTATTTCTGATTTAGAAGCAACTAAATTGCATCAAAATGGAAAAGCTATCTCAAGCAAACAGTGGCAGAAGGACAAACTTGGCCACAATGTTGCAAAATCGTGCTCTATTAACTCGTTGATTGCTTCAGCAATCCCTGCTGCCACCAACAGCTGCATTGCTCTTGCATGTTGTTCTAATGGTGTGCTTTGGAGATTATTTTGTAGCCCTTCTGGTATTCAGTGCAGCCAGATTGAGCATGGCATGCCAAATATATATTCTCAAGGAAGTGACAATAGCCCACTTGTGGCAAGTAAGGGCTATCCAAGGTCATTGACTTGGCACTCTTTTCGTCGTTCATCAGATGACCCTACAAGACAGTTTCTTCTTCTAACTAATCGCGAAATACAGTGCTTTGCGGTTAAACTTTCTTCTGAGTTTGATGTGTCAAAGCTTTGGTCACATGAGATTGTTGGCACTGATGGTGATCTTGGAATTCAGAAGGACCTTGCTGGCCAAAAGAGAATTTGGCCTATTGATTTGGATGTGGACAGTGATGGCAAAGTAATAACTATTCTTATTGCTATCTTTTGCAAGGATCGGGTCACCAGTTCAAGCTACACTGAATACTCTCTTCTGACCATGCAATATAAATCAGGAGTAGATATTGCAAAGCCAATAGGTGAAAAAATATTGGAGAAGAAGGCGCCTATCCAAGTGATTATACCTAAAGCAAGAGTAGAGGATGAGGAATTTTTGTTCTCGATGAGATTAAAGGTAGGGGGCAAGCCATCTGGTTCTGCTGTTATACTCTCAGGTGATGGTACTGCAACAGTCTCTCATTATTGGAGAAACTCCACCAAACTCTATCAGTTTGATCTGCCTTATGATGCTGGAAAAGTTCTTGATGCTTCAGTATTCCCTTCCTCGGATGACAATGAAGATGGAGCATGGGCTGTAATCACTGAGAAAGCTGGTATTTGGGCTATACCTGAGAGGGCAGTTTTACTTGGTGGAGTTGAACCACCTGAACGAAGCTTGTCACGTAAAGGGAGTTCTAATGATGGATCTTTACAGGAGGAGAGAAGAAACGTCTCTGTTGCTGGACATGTTGCTCCTAGAAGAGCCAGTTCAGAAGCTTGGGATGCAGGTGATAGGCAAAGGGCAGGTTTATCTGGAGTTGCACGTCGGAGCCCTCAAGATGAGGAATCAGAAGCTTTGCTAAGTCAGCTTTTCCATGATTTTCTCTTGTCTGGGCAGGTTGATGGTGTTCTTGACAAACTTAAAAATTCAAGGGCATTTGAAAGGGAGGGCGAAATAAATGTATTTAGTAGGACAAGTAAATCAATCGTTGACACTTTGGCTAAACATTGGACAACAACCAGGGGCTCAGAGATTGCTCTGTCTGTTGTGTCCACACAACTTGTAGAGAAGCAGCAGAAGCATCAAAAGTTTCTTCAGTTTCTTGCTTTGTCCAAGTGCCATGAAGAATTGTGTTCCCGACAGAGTGTGTCAATTTTCCTATCTGATTAGTTTGTGGTTGTTTTTGCTTTTCCTTTTCCTGGTGTTCTTTGTTTTTTTGAAATCTGCATTTATTTTTTTCTAATTTCTGGTTAAAATTTTTTGGTATAATTAATCTTGAAAATCTTAAGAATGCCTACCTTTTATTCAAAACTAGTGTGGCGTTTACCTCTATTTATTAACCATTGACCTGTCGTTGACTTGATGAACTAGCTAGTTTAAGAAACCCTAAGTATATGTTTTAATGAGGCTTCTCATTGCCAGTAAATGCTGCTCATAAAGCTATCAAATCTAAATCATTGTTTTCTATACCAGGAGAATCTCTGCAAATTATCATGGAACATGGAGAAAAGCTTGCTGGGATGATCCAACTCAGAGAACTGCAAAACATGATTAGCCATGGTAGTGCATCTGGACTTGGCGCCTATTATGGTTCGGATACTCGGACTTCTGGAGCTCTCTGGGATCTTATCCAGTTAGTCGGTGAGAAAGCCCGCCGGAACACAGTTCTATTGATGGATAGGGATAATGCTGAAGTATTTTATAGTAAGGTTTCAGATCTTGAGGAAGTATTTCATTGCTTAGAGAGACAGCTGAAATATGTCATCAGTGAAGATATGCCGATTCTTGTTCAATTTCAAAAATCTCATGAACTCTCAAATGCGTGTGTGACATTATTCTCTGCGGCCTCTCAATATAGGAGTGAACATCACTTGTGGTATCCTCCACCTGAGGGCTTGACGCCATGGTACTCCAAAAATATTGTTTGGGGTGGGCTATGGAGTCTTGCATCACTCATGCGTGCATTGCTTAATGAAACAAACCGCCTTGATGATTCTGCAAGGCTCGATTTCTATTCGAATCTTGAAGTACTCTCAGAAGTATTACTTGAGTCATATTCTAATGCCATCACAGCAAAAATTGAACGCAAGGAAGAACATAAGAAACTATTGGAAGAATACTGGAACCGCAGAGATACCCTTCTTGACTCCCTATATCAGCAAGTGAAAAATTTTGTCCAAGCAAAACTACAGGTTAGTTGTTGTTGTTGTTTTTTTTTTTTTTTTTTTT
>JACFYI010000329.1:462917-473620 GCA_014898755.1 Handroanthus guayacan | reverse complement strand
TTCTTATTTTCGGAAATGGAGCTTTGTTTTGTGACGCTGAAGAAGGAAATAGAGCAATTAATTCAGGGTAGAGGGAGTAAGTAATATGGTTACTGTGCAGCATCAAACTCCATCCAGGGTGCATTCTGGTACTGAACAATCTACAATTTATTTTCTCGTACCTATAATTATGTATGAAGCATTGAAAATTAAATCAAAGTAAAGCAGATTGTGGATGGGTATGAGTACATACGATGGAGGCCTTATATATTGAGCTTCAGACTCTCCTCAAGCTAATATAATGTCAAGAAAGATCTCTATTGTAAATCATAGAAAATAGCTTATCGTGCAATGCTACTTTGCTTGTTTTCCTTCAAATGCATTGTTTCTATAAGAGAAGAAATATCATGCCTTCACAGCACCAAGGGACTTATTTGGATCACATCCATATAATTCAACATTCTGCCGTTGCAGGAGTCAACTATAGAAAGTGAAGAGAAATATAAAGATATGCTGATAAAACTTTCTTCAAGGCTACTGTCTATTGCAAAAAGACATGGGGCTTATCAAACTATGTGGAGTATATGCTGTAATGTCAATGATTCCGAACTCCTTCAAAGTCTCATGGTATGAATTTGCAGTATTGAGTTACCTGCAACCCAACTGCTTGGGGAGGCAGAGGGTTGGCTCTACTACTTGTGGATGTCCCTTTGTTTCTCAAGCATTGAATGTTGTTGATGCTGTCATTGTTATCATTTAGTGGTTTGATGGGTTACTTTTTCCCTTTAACGTTCTAGAAAGCTGCTCAATCTAATTTTCTCTTGTGCATTTTTATTAAAATAAAGTCTTTTGTTATGTAGCATGAAAGCATGGGACCTAAAGGAGGTTTTACTTGCTTTGTCTTTGAACAACTCTATGAAAGCAAACAATTGTCAAAACTTATGAGACTGGGCGAGGAGTTCCAGGATGAGCTAGCTACGTTTCTGAAGCAGCACCAAGATCTTCTCTGGCTTCATGAAGTGTTTCTTCATCAATTTTCCTCAGCTTCTGAAACTTTACATGCATTATCCCTTTCTAAAGATGATAGATCAATTTCATCTATTGAGGAGATTGAATCTAATGGCTCAAGGTGTAAATTGACATTGGCAAAGAGAAAGCATTTTCTAAACCTTGCAAAAATATCAGCAATGGCAGGTACTATTTCCAGCTGTAATGCATCCTTGTGCTGGTTTAATGTTCCAGTTGTTTGAATATCGTTTTTCTGAAATTAATGGTGTCTTTCGGTATGTCAAAGTTAAATGTGATAAGAAATTAGAATCCAAATTCCCATTTGCAGCTGTCATAGTGATGCACTCTATGAAATTTTTCAGGAAGAAATGTTGGCTACGAGCTGAAGGTGAAGCGCATTGAAGCAGATCTGAACATTCTACAGTTACAGGTATCCTAGTGTACTACATTTCAATTAATTTAACCCTTTAGGCTCCACAACCATTCAGAACTCATTTTTCTGCCATTAATCCGACACACACACACACACGTATAAAGTATCAATTGAATTCATGGTTTTTGGTGCTGCTGCTCTAAATTATATTTTTATCACCAGCAGTTTAAATCCTATAGGCTGTTGTTTTTGTTTTATTTTGGGAGAATGTAACAAAAACAAAATCAGAATTACTTGAAGAACTTGAGCCATCCCCCAGCCTCCTTTCTAACTTTCATCTCTTACAGGAAGAAATACTGAGGCATATAGACAATAACGAAGAAAAGCAATCAATGGAACAAAAGCTTCTTTCTCCAATAGACCTCATCGAACAATGCCTTAAAATCCAAAACCGGGAGCTTGCATTACGAGTCTTCGATGTATTCTCTTGGACCAGTGCCTCCTTCCTTAGAAGTAACGCTAGCCTATTGGAAGATTGCTGGAGAAATGCTGCAAATCAAGATGATTGGGGAAAGCTGCACCAAATGTGTATAACGGAGGGATGGAGTGACGAGAGAACCTTGGAAATTCTTAAGGAGACGATACTTTTTCAGGCATCAAGTCAGTGTTACGGGCCTGATGCAGAAACTTTTGAAGGTCGATTTGATGAAGTGCTTCCATTGAGACAAGAAAGTTCTGAACTTTCGAATTTTAAGGATATGGGTTCTTCTGTGGAAGCTGTTCTAATGCAGCACAAGGATTTTCCGGATGCTGGGAAGTTGATGGTGACTGCAATCATGCTTGGGAGCGTTTGGGGTTCGTCCAGCGAAGATGGCGGTCCGGCAGGGATGAACTACGATGAGCTGTATCCCATGGAATGAATTAATAGTTCTCAGGTACTTTCTTGGACTACTATGGTTGAATTAGGGCTGTGGGTGGATTTCACTCTGAATTCGATTCTGATTTTGAGATTTTTTTTTTTTAATTATTATTCTTTTATTTTTTCCGAGGAGAAGCTGTTATAACATTGACACAACACATCAACATAGAAATAACACTAAAAGATTAATATAATAACAAGAAAAATTTTCAGTGGCCTGCAACTTATTCCACTGTAGAAAAATCTTCAACAACCCATCATATGTGTGGGATATGAACATAGAATATAGAATTAAGCAATTTGATCTATTAGAAATATGTATTTGAATTTTGATAATATTTTAAAATAATAATTTTATGTATATGTATTATACGGTGATAGAAATTCTTAAAGAGAATATAATGTATGACATTATGACCAATAAAGTGGAATACGTTCAGTTTGGTTTTTGAATATTTATCGGATTCTATGGACTAGATACTCTAATATCTCGGGTTGGATTCAGTTATGGAAAATAATAATCAGATTCAAATCCGATCATTAGCCAACCCTAAATGGAATCAAGGGTCCCTTCAATATCAAGTGTCAATATATCATACTACGTTATTCATTTCTTAATTTAGATATAACTGTTAATACATTAATAGCCCGAAATAAGTGTTGCATTTATAACCCAACTTAATTATAACTAGGTCTATAAATAAATTCTCAAATGTAGAAAAAATTCAGTCAAGATTTATTATAATATAGAGTAAAAAAGGGGGGAAATGAGTTTCTCCAAATTTATCCCTCTCATTCTCCTTGCTTTTATCCCCTTCGCAGCACCCTATTCGTTCCAGTATTTGGACCACTTTTTCCACCTAGGTACTTGCAAATTTCTTGTTCTTGTTTTTTTTTTCTTTTCGTAAGTATTATTCCTAATTAATAATGTGTTTATTATTATTATTATTATTATAGTAAAATAATAATGATAATAATTTAAATGTATCTATTTAAATACAGCTTATAAGAAATATGATTACAGCCCAGGGCTGTGCTTCTCGAAGGTGAAAGGAGAAAAGGACCGTGGAGACGAATGGTGCAAGAAAAATTGTTGGAAGCCAGGAACAGGGGTCTGTGATTGGTGGGTCGAGACTGGATTCAGTAAAGGACAATGCGATTGTTGGGAATATAAATATAAACAAAATGTATAACATTATTAAAATAAATTTAACATTGTTCAACTTGGATCCCCATCTCCTATGGTTCGCTTGTAGCATTTATATATATTCTAATGGGGATTATCCTATAATATTTTTCTTGTCCTTTTTTTTTTTTTTTGAAGACAGTTCATTGCATCATTAATATGATAAATAATTATATAAAAATTTAATATCAAGTACAAGAACAGATAGGTATACCGTTGGGAAGGCAGCAGTTTGTTATGCATTGTTAAAAGAACAAATTTGAACCCTTAATAATTAAGGGGAAATGTAATTGTATGTAAGAATTTGACAATAAAATGTTGCCAAGAAACTGCATATTAGGTCATTAGCCCCCATTTTGTAAGAGCTAATTCTTATGTTTGTGTCCGGACCCGTCAAAAGATAGTCTCCGGTAGACAATGTTCATGGGATAGGTTGTTGCTAATGGGCGGGTAGGTGGGAACTGTTACGAAATTTGTGACGATTTTCTAAAAAAGAATAACGGGTTATTTGTTGAGAGAACAACAATAGAGATAAAACTTTCATCTTATATCATAATCAATAGTTCGAGAAAAAAATCTCGTATGTAAAGTTTTTATACAACAAATGGTTGCTAATCCAAAAGGAAGAGAGAGTAAAAATTTTGCAATCTCAGAAGTATTTTAAGGGAATTCACCTTTTATGAGGCTAGAAAAATACCTCAATATTTTAGTTGAATTTAGTGTAGTTTACTCCACATTTTAGCCCACCATAATAAAAAACATGGCTCATCAATTGGCTTTGTATGGATAGAAGCACAAATGCCAAATGAGATTTTTCATTGCCACATGGCCAAATGAAGACCTGGGATTCTCTTGGAAAAATCTTGAGGAAAATCCAGATCCCAAACACCAACCAATCAGTTGATGCTGAGGTGTACGTATTGTAATCCACAATATCATCTCAATTCCATATATAACCTCTTTATACCACCCTCTTCCACATCCAACTCCAAGAAGATCACACCTTAATCATCAAGAGACAGAAGAATGGCAACTTCAGCATTCCAACACTCTGCACTTGCTGGCCAAATTGCTCTGAAGCCACAAAATGAGCTGATCCGAAAGGTCGGCAACGCCAGCGTCGACCGCTTCACCATGAGACGTACTGTCAAGAGCGTTCCTCAAAGCATATGGTAATGATTAAAGTCGTTTTAAATGAAGAACAATATAATATTTTCACGTAGTTTGTTTATTTGACTTACTAGTGGTTGTTTTGGCTATTGGAATAGGTATGGACCAGACCGACCCAAGTACTTGGGCCCATTCTCAGAGCAAACCCCTTCATACCTAACTGGTGAATTCCCCGGTGACTACGGTTGGGACACTGCTGGGCTTTCGGCTGACCCGGAGACCTTCGCCAAGAATCGTGAGCTCGAGGTGATCCACTGCAGGTGGGCCATGCTTGGTGCATTGGGCTGTGTATTCCCTGAAATCCTTGCCAAGAATGGAGTCAAATTCGGTGAGGCCGTCTGGTTCAAGGCTGGAGCCCAAATTTTCTCCGAAGGTGGGTTGGACTATTTGGGCAACCCGAACCTAATCCACGCCCAAAGCATCTTGGCTATTTGGGCCTGCCAAGTTGTGCTAATGGGTTTCGTCGAAGGGTACAGAATTGGAGGAGGACCACTTGGAGAGGGCCTCGACAAGATCTACCCCGGTGGAGCCTTCGACCCGTTGGGCTTGGCCGACGACCCTGAGGCATTTGCTGAGTTGAAGGTGAAGGAGATCAAGAATGGGAGATTGGCAATGTTCTCAATGTTTGGATTCTTTGTGCAGGCTATTGTGACTGGAAAAGGCCCAATTGAGAACCTATATGACCACCTTGCTGATCCAGTGGCCAACAATGCATGGGCATATGCCACCAACTTTGTGCCTGGAAAATGAGAAGAACAATTGGGGAATGATATTATGGGTTTGTGTTGCTAAAATTGTTATGAATTGTGGTTTTGAACTGTGGTGTTGATGTAATGGGAGGATATGTTTCACTTCTAATCTTTGTTGTAATTGGTAAACTTCCCTTGCATTAGCAATGTGAGCTTTTAAGTACAAATTATGCTTTATGTTTGACAACTTCCGCAACCCCCCTCGCCCCTTCGCCTTTGTGTGTCTGAATTTAACTTGTTAATATATTATTCTGACAAGATACATAAAAAAATCACAAATTATCCTCAGATTCGTTGTGTGAAGAAATTTGAAATTTTAATTTTATGCATTGATACTTTCTTGTCTTTTAAATTTAATAAAAGCACTTTTCCTAACACATTATTTAATTTAAAATTATTGAGCTAAAAATTCAGTATTTCATGCTACAATATGATAAACAAATAAGTCTTTGGCTTTGACATGTTGGAACTTGGAAGCTTGGTTAATCCAACAACAAAATTTTACAAACATTTTCTTAATTTCACATGTAGTTATTAGACTACGTTTTGTTTAAATAAAAAGCCTACTGGTTGGGCTTATAGTCTTAATTACCTTTTTCTAAAATTACTTTATGAATTGCAACGAATAAAATGATAGTTTTGAAGAAAGATAATATATAAAATAATTGTGATATGTATTTATCATTTTTTTAAGAGAAGCAATTACATTTAATCATACATTAATTTATAACACGAATACATTTTAAAGATTAAATATATAAATTAAATAACAATTCAAATAATCTAAACTATCATTCAATAGACAAATAACGTTCATACATAGACAAAAACCTGCACGCTATTAGTGGAATTCGAACCATACACCTTCACTATGAAATGATGGAGACGGTGCCACTAAATCCAAAGCTTAGTGGCATTTATCACTTAAAATTAGGTAATTGTGAAATTATAACTCTAATCAAATATTATTATCTTGAGTCTTGATTTAAGTTCATTAGAATTTGTTTTAAATTCAACTTGAGTATGTCATCCTTTCACAACCCACGAAAGGATAAATTAGGTTCGTTACGAGGAGCAAACTTACGTTATTTTGAAATGTGAATATTAATATGATTATTTCATAACCTGAAATTCTTTTTTTTATTCACATTTTTTTCCCCTTTCAAAATCCAAAATACTTAAAAAAGAATATAATCCTAGAAGAGATAGGGAAATGCCAATTAGGCAGCCTCTTCCCCCACAATTTTTAAACTAGAAATAACCCTAGCATTAATAGTCTTTAAGGATTCAGGGGAATCAGAGTTCTAACTTAACAAAAACGCCATCCCCCTGGATTTCAACTCAAGCCTTCTCGTGCTGTGGCTCGCCCTTGGCCAGGTTCACCATTCATAAATGTTGCGCCTCCATTTGTGGTGATCCTATTCTTCTCTCTATTGACAATCCATGAGCTCTCTCGCCGCCACCGCCATCAGATTCTCCAGCACCGGCGGCCTTGTTTCTCGCAATGGTAAAACCCCTTAAACCTCATTCCGGATATCTCGTTCTTAACTGTAAGCGCCTTTGCTGCCCTTTTCTCAATTTCTCATCAAAACCCGATTTCAGTAATCTGGGTTTGTCGAATCTAGTGCATCGAGTCTGTGAAATATTATCCAATCCGCGAATCCCATGGCGCGGCAGCTCGGAGCTGAAATCCTTGACCCCAAAGCTGAAACCTTGCCACGTTGCCAAAATTATCGAAACCTACCACAGTACTGACTCTGTTCTGCAGTTCTTTTACTGGGTTTCTAAGAGGCATTTCTACAAGCATGATACGAGCTGTTATGTATCGATGTTAAATAGGCTTGTCAAGGATAAGAATTTTGCCCCTGCGGACCATGTTAGAATCCTGATGATTAAAGCTTGTAAAGACGAGGGAGAGATTAGGTGGGTTGTTGATTTCTTGAATGAGATTAGTAGAAGAGGCCTTACTCATAGTCTATATAGTTTTAATACTCTTTTGATCCAATTGGGCAAGTTTGATATGGTTGCTGCAGCTCAGAGGCTGTATAAAGAACTGTCAAATAGCGGGATCAAACCCAGTTTGTTAACTTTGAATACTATGATTAATCTTTTGTGCAAGAGGGGGAAGGTTCAGGAGGCTGAGACAATACTGGCACAGATATATCAGTATGAAATGTTACCGGATGTTTTCACGTATACATCTCTGATTCTTGGGCATTGCAGGACTAAGAATTTGGATAAGGCATTTGGGGTTTTTGATGAGATGGTGAAGAAAGGGATTGATCCAAATGCCGTGACATATACTACTCTTATTAATGGGTTATGTGATGACGGAAGGGTGGATGAGGCTTTGTGCATGATTGATGAGATGATCGAGAATGGCATCAAACCGACTGTTTACACTTATACCGTTCCCATTACTGCATTGCTTGCGATTGGAAGTGTGGATGAGGCAATCTCTCTTGTTGCGAGCATGAGAGAGAGGGGTTGCCAGCCCAATGTGCAGACTTATACTGCCTTGATCAGTGGGTTGGCAAAATCGGGCCAACTAGAAGTAGCAATAGGGTTGTATCATAAGATGGTGAGGGATGGCTTGGTACCTACCACAGTCACATATAATGCTCTGATAAATGAATTGTGTGAGATAGGGAAACTAGATACTGCATTTAAAATCTTTAATTGGATGGAGCGACATGGTCAGTTGGCCAAAACTGAAACTTATAATGCGATGATAAAGGGATTCTGCATGATTGGAAATGTTGAAAGGGCCATGATTCTATTTGATGAAATGCTGAAGGTGGGCCCCCCTCCCAATGTGGTCACATATAACACACTCATCTATGGATATATAAAACTTGGTTATCTAGATAATGCCAGGAGGTTAGTGGAGGTGATGAAGGAAAATGGTTGTAAACCCGATCAATTGACTTACACGGAACTTGTTTCAGGTTTTTGCAAAGGAGATAGGCTTGACGTGGCCTCTGCACTTTTTCAGGAAATGATGCAGCAAGGTTTGAGCCCAAATTTGGTTAACCATACCACTTTGATTGATGGCCTATGCAAGAAAGGGAAGGTTGATGATGCATTGGTTTTATTTGGAAGAATGGAAGAGATTGGTTGTCATCCAAATATCGAGACTTACAATGCTGTTCTTAATGGTTTATCTAAGCAAAGTAGGCTAGCTGAAGCAGAGAAACTGTGCGATAAGTTGACAGAAAGTGGGCTGCTTCCTAATGTAATTACATACACTACTTTAATTGATGGTCTATGCAGGAATGGTGGGATAGATCTTGCTTTCAAGATTTTCCACGAAATGGAAAGAAGAAATTGCTCACCTAACTTGTATACCTATAGTTCATTGATCTATGGTCTAAGTCAGGTTGGCCGAGTTGATGATGCTGAGATCATGCTTGAAGAAATGGTGAGTAAAAAATTAAATCCTGATGAGGTCACATATACCTCATTGATTGATGGATTTGTATCTCTTGGTAGACTAGATCATGCATTGTCGCTGCTTCATCGCATGATACATGCAGGCTGCAAACCGAACTACCGGACCTACTATGTGTTGCTGAAAGGGATGCAAAAGGACCGCCAGATGGTTGCTGAGAAAATTGCAGCCCAGGATGAAACTGTACACGGCCACTCTTCAGATGCAGAAGGTGTTACTCTTAGTACTTTCTGCAATCTATTAGTAAGGATGTCTGAGATTGGCTGTGAACCTTCTATTCATACATATTACATCTTAATTGCTGGTCTGAGTCGTGATGGCCGGAGTCACGAGGCAGATCAGTTGGTCAAATTTATGAAGGAGAAAGGGCTGAGTCCGAGCAACGCGATATATTGCTCTCTCCTCAGTGCTTATTGCAAGAATTTGAGAGTAGACTGTGCTCTAGATATACTTAATTTTCTCACGGGAAGAGGTTTCAAGCCACCTTTATCAATTTATGGAGCAGTTATATGTGCTCTCTGCAAAAGAAAATGGATTAAAGAGGCTGAAGTGGTGTTCAAGGACATGCTTGATAAACAATGGAACAGTGATGAGATTGTTTGGACGGTCATGATTGATGGCCTGCTTAAGCACGGGGAATCAGAAGTTTGCATGAATCTTCTTCATGCAATGAACTCTAAGAATGTCCCTATTAGTAAGCAGACATATCTAATGCTGGCCAGGGAACTGTCCAAAACTGACAAACTAATTGATGAAAGGCAAGCTGCTGATTCCATGCGAGTCCTAGGAGGTCAAAAACCAGTATGAGGTTCCCTACACGAATTAGTGAACAGAAACACATTGTCTCATGGAAATACACCCTTCTATATGCTGAGCCAGGATGACTTCTCTGCAGCACCTGTAGAAATAATTTTTAGCTGCAAGCTAAAATCAAAGAGGTTAGCTGATTATGATATTCTATTTATTGTTTATTTCTATTTTGGTTTCTTTTCATGATTTTGTGTAGCCCCTTCAGAGAAAAAAGCTGGCTACAATTTTTTTCTTTCTTTTTTTTTTTTTTGGGTCGTCATTGTCGCTATTTTACCATTTTGTTTTGTTTCTTAAGACTATTTGGTGATGTATAGATCATATTATTATTCAGACAATATTATGGAGCTGTCAAATTCTTGGGATCTCACATTCGCCATAGGATGAGGGAGGGGCGTCCTGCGACTAGATCTACTGAAATTTCAGGTAATATGTCAACCCTTAATTTCTTTGTCTTGTTTAATACTCTATTGGATTTTAAACTAGTTGTTATGGTAATAAGAACATGTTGAAGTGCCAATTTAGTTGAGCGTTTAGGAGGCCTGGGACAGAAGTAGAAACAGAGTATGATGGTTGAGAATGCTCAGTTGTTTTAACAATCCTTACTTATCTTTTTCAATTTCGCTATGAATAACAAATAAATCATGTGGAAACCATCTGGGCTTGACCTTTTGCTCCAAATTTAAAAAATGGGACCGTAATGGTAAAATAGTAATCTGTGTAATTAGCCCACCTTTTTGATCTTTGTATGAATGGGCCATTATGAATGTTCATTTAAAGACACCATTATAAATTGTTTATTAACATATATTCCATTTGTTTTATAGATACTCTGAGATGCTTTTACCCTCAAATACTTTCTATTCCGTGTCAAGCTCCTGTTCTTGCACTCACCATCCCATCTGACTTATCTGACTTAGGTCCTAATTAGTAATAAAATGTAGTGCTTTCATTGTTTTCATTGTAGTTGTCTGTTATTCTGATATTATCTCTTCCTCAGCTTTCCTTTCGAACCTTAATTGTAGCGCGTGCACACATACACAGAGAGAGAGAGAGAGAGA
>JACFYI010000329.1:430045-449949 GCA_014898755.1 Handroanthus guayacan | reverse complement strand
AAAAGGACTAAATGTGAGAAACAGTTAAAATTAGTATCTTTAATGTGAGAAAATGTAAATGACTGGAACAAAAAATGTACCCGGCCTCAATCAAGGAACCAAAAGTGAAGCTGGCCTAATATTTCACTATGGAAGAGTCCCACAACCCAATGTTTAGTGGGTGTATTTTGTAGAAAACACTAAAATAATGAATTGACTATGGAAAGTTCCACGTGCCATTACCACAGCCCATTATTACCATAGTGTTTTTGAAAGACTAACTCCAATAAGTGGTTAATTAATGGCAATTACTGTTAAGTTGGTTAGCTAATAAAATCGCAAAAAGCAAAGATTTGAAGGAAAATGAAATATTTTTTAATTATAAGGGGTTGTTCTTTTTAGTTTTTTATTTCTTTACATGTTTAAAGGCCTAACTTTTTGGTGATAGTGTCTTCAAAACTATGTGTGTTTGATAGGCTATATTAGAGTGTATTATGATAGTTGACATTCCTTAATATATTGTTTGATAGCCACAATTATGGAATTGGGCCGGCCCGCTTTTTCTCCATGGCCCGCACTGTAGCTGAAATGTTGGTGCCATTATAGTAGCAAGTAAAAGGGTACGATTATTTATCATGTAGAGTGGATTGAGAAATGATGGTGGTAAAAGTACTATTTTATCCCTTAAAAAAAAGTCAAATTACATTATTATTAATATTTTATTATTATTAATATTAATAATAATAATAATAATAATATTATTATTATTATTAATCTTTTATTATTATTATTATTATTATTATTATTATTTAATTTTTTTATTTTGACTTTTTTAATTTACTTGTTTATTTTGTTTTATTTATTTGTTTATTTGTCTATTTATTTATTTTAGTTATTTATTTGGTTGTTGTTGTTGTTGTTGTTGTTGTTATTATTATTATTATTATTATTCTTTTATACTTACTTCTTAATTTTTTTATTTTTATTTTTTAATTTACTTGTTAATTTTGCTTTATTTATTTGTTTATTTATTTACTTGTTTATTTATTTATAATATTCTTTCATATTTACTTCTTAATTTTTTATTTTTTTAATTTACTTGTTAATTTTTTTATTTATTTGTTTATTTTTTATTTATTCATTTATTTATTTTGGTTTTTTTATTATTATTATTATTATTATTAAATCTGAATTTATTGTTATTATTATTATTCTGTTGTTGTTGTTATTATTATTATTTGTTAATTTTTTTAATTTACTTGTTTATTCTGTTTTATTTATTTGTTTATTTTGACTATTATTATTATTATTTTTTTTTCTTAATTTTTTTATTTTTATTTTTTTAATTTACTATTTATTTATTAAGGTTTAGTTGCCTTTTTTTTATTTGATCTATCAATTTAAAAAAACAAAAATTATTTACTCACACCAACTACCATAAATAATATCAAAAGGGTAAAATAGTAAAATATCAAAACACATCCCTTAATATGGTCTACCAAACAAAAGATAACTATTAGGGCATGTTAATAATACATCCTCAATTTGTCTTATCAAACAAGCTACTGAAATATTATACATGCCCTAATAACTAATGGCCTTCCTTTTGGAATTTCCCACCTTCTCTATCAAACAAATATATTCATCCACCTCATGATATAAGATTGCATTATGTACTCTTGAGCAATAATCTTCATGTAAAGTGATGGGGCAGGATCAATTAGGTTTTTGTATCTAGATTAATTAATAGTGATTTCATTTGGTGACTATATATCTATACGAAATTATCATGCATGCAATTATGGAACTTAATTTAGATTAAGCTCATCACTAATTACCTAGCTAATTAAATTACTAGCTAGTAATTTAATTAGCTAGGTAATTATTATTCTCTATCTGCATCCATTGCATACTCGATACTTTTGATAAAATAATTAATATATATTTCATATATCTATATATATTGTACTTAAATTGTTAGCATATAGTAATTTGAATATGATTAACTATTAATATATTTAATATAAATACCTATATAATTTAATATAAATAAATTAGTGAGTTATGACTTTTTATTGATTTTTGGGTGGTTATCATATATTAGGGTGATTTAATATTGAGGGATATTTTAGGCATAAAATATGAAAATACACCACCAAAATAATTGCCTAAATTGTCTCACAATTTATATCTATACTAGATATAAAGTAAGATCACTTGGCTTAGTTTGTTATTTTGGTAATTTTTTTTTTTGACAAATGAATAAAGCTATATATATGACCCAATATTAAAAGATAATGACATACTTAATTTTTTCAATATTTCTTTTTCTCTTTTAATTTTTTTCCTAATTTTATCATTTCTTTCTTTCTAATTTTATTTTCTTTATTTTTATTTCTCAATTATATACATACATATACTTAAGCAAAAATATCTTTATAATTATACCAATATACTATTATTTAAAAACATACAAGAATTTGGCACACACATTGAGTGTGCAGACATGCTAGTATAATATAGATGACGAATAAAATATTTAGATTCAAAGCCGACATTTGAGATTTTTTTTAAGAGTGAAATAGTGACTCCATCAATATCTACTTTAGTTTTTGCACCAATAAAACTTTTATCTCTCTGGTATGATTCCTTAAAAAGGTAGTGGTGTTTGGATTTTTTTTTTTAATTCAAATAAAAGTCATATAATATCTAAGTTATAACGTAGTTAATTATTTTCGCTATAGAGAACGCAAAAATGTGTATGTACATTATTAGAATAAAGTATATATGTTATCTTATTACATATTCTAGCATATAAATATTAGTAAGATAACATATTTCTATACTAAATATAATTTAATTATCTAGGTAATTTTCAAAGTTTACTCAAATACTCAAAGTTTATAATTAATACTCTTTTTTTTTAAATACAAAATCAACTTTCAAATGAAGTTAAATTTTTTGGAATTTTTATTTTTTCAAATAAACGAAATATAGAAATACACAAATGAAAAAAATATGGCTATTCAAAAGCATTAATCGGGAAAACGACAGTATTGGAGTAATTGCAATATGAAATAGTTTATAGTGATTGCATTTAAAATAGTAAAATGATTGTAGTTATGAATGATAAAAAATTGAAAAAAAATAAATAAAATTTAGTAGTCATACAGTCATTTTAGGTACAAGGTCTTTCCTTTTTATAATACTATAGTGTAGACATTATAAATTTCAAAGTTCTAATATTCAATGATTGAAGTTTTAGCATTTAGTAGCCATAGAATCTTGAGAGAAGTAACTAGGTGAGATTTCTTTGCTCTTATCTTAATTTTGAAACCAATTTTTTAGGCATAAAATATGAAAATACACCACCAAAACAACTATCTAAGTTGTCTTACAATTTATATCCATACTAGATGACCCTATTTTAAAAGATAATGAGAAATTAAACTTCATTTTGTCAATATTTCTTTTTCTCTTTCAATTTTTTTTTCCTAATTTTATTATTTTGTTTCTTTCTAATTTTATTTTCTTTATTTTTATTTCTGAATCATGTACATACATATAGTTAAGCAAAAATATTTTTATAATTACACAATTACACTATCATTTAAAAAAATACAAAAATTCTATATTTTTAAATTTATAAACTTGGAATTTAGCACATGCATTGAGTGTGGACATATGCCAGTGTAGTATAGATGATGAATAATTCATTTAGATTCAAAGCCGACATTTGAGATTTTTTTAAAAAGTGAAATAGTTACTCCATCGATATCTACTTTAGTTTTTGCACCAATAAAACTTTTATCTCTCTGGTACAATTCCTAGGAAAAGTAGTCGTATTGGGATTTTTTTCTTTTTTCCCAAATAAATTTCATATAATATCTAATTTATAACATGGTTTTTTTTGTTTTTTTTTTTTTTGCTATAGAGAAAGAAAAAATATGTATATACATTATTAGAATAAAGTATGTTATCTTATTACATTTCTAGCGTATAAATATTAATAAGATAACATATTTCCATACTAAACATATTTTAATTATCTAGGTAATTTTCAAAGTTTACTTAAATATAGACATTGTCTCTATGATATGAATTGGCTCGGATATAATTCAACTTCCTTTCACCCTCGCAAATTTCCATTGAATACAATGGATTTCAATTCTAATAGCTCGACCCACGACATAAGTTATGCCCACATCAATTATTTTGCATTTTAGAAATGAAAAATTCCATGATATAACTCGGACAATTATTAATCAATTAATATTAATACTCTTTCTTTATTTTTTTTAAACAAAATCACCTTTCAAATGAAGTTAATATTTTTATTTATGAAATATAGAAATATATAAATGAAAAAATATGGCTATTCGAAAACATTAATCGGGAAAACCATAGTGTTGGAGTAATTGCAATATGAAATAATTTATAGCGATTGCAATCAAAATAGTAAAATGATTGTCGTTATGAATGATAAAAAATTGAAAAAAAAAAAATCAAAACTTAATTGTCATAGTCATTTAGGTACAAGGTCTTTCCTTTTTATAATACTATAGTGTATAGACATTATAAATTTCAAAGTTCTAATATTTAATTATTGAAGTTTTAGCATTTAGTAGGCCATAGAATTTTTTGACAGCTAACTAGGTGAGATTTCTTTGCTCTTATCTTATCTATATATATATATATATAAAGTTGACTTGTTGACTCTTAATTTTGAAACCATATTTTTTTTTTTATTTTGTTTTTTCCATGAAAGTCTTTGGGTCAAAGGATGAAGCCTCAGATAAATCAAAATACTACTGCACGTTATGTCTGCAGACTATGTTTACTAATAACTTTGTCTGATTGAATACATGGAAATGTGTATTTAATTAATTTATTTCTTTTTTAGAACTCTTAAATTGTTTGGCCATCTTTTAACAACTATATATTGATTTAATTAAAAAGTATTAATTATTAGGGAAGTACAAGTGGAATATAAATTTGTTAAGCATCACATTATATATCTAATTTCTAATTGTCATACAATTTGGTGACTTCCTATATACGTACCATTTGTTAAAATTTGCGATACAATGAAGAATGGGGCACATTGTTTCCATAGAACCAACCTTCATTCTTAATAGAAAACGGAACCATTACAAACAGATTCTTAATAGATTCTTAATGGAGAATGGGGCACATTGTTTCCATATAAAAATTTTACTGACACGTAACAAATTAAGTACTAAATGGAAACCTCACTAATGAAAAAAAGAATAGAAATTAGTGGAATTAAAAGGAATGGGATTAAAATCCTATTGATTAGGAATTCCAAGTGCCTTATCAAGTTGAGTCATTTCCGAGAAGGAAATCCTTTTAAAGTGAACAAGTGTTAGAATTTGAACAACACCCCCACGTGATAACAGACTTCTTGCATCTTTTACTGTAAATAATATAATATAATATAATATATATACACATACATATACGTATAAAATTATAAAAAAATATTTATATGTAGATACATTTAATCTGTCAGAGTGGACTACAAAAGCTAGCCAGCCTTTTTGACGAGGACTGATCTAAAAAGGTTCCAAATCTAAGAGCATTAATGGAAGGGAACTTCAAAAAGAAACATTAATTAATTAAACTCTAAGTATGCTTATAAGCGTAATTAGTGGTCGATAATTTAGGAATAAAATCATGTGAAGATAATTAAAATATTATATTGAAAAAAGACATGATAATGTTTAGATTTGTTACGTGTACCAGTCAAGATAATACGTCAGATGAAAATAATAACGGTAATAGTCAATTATGTAAGACGCACGAGGGGAAACTTTGGGCAAGGATTTGCTAATATCATGTATGAGGATTTTGTGCCGATACTTTGGCTAAAATTATTTAAGATCTATTAATTCTTTATATTTTAGAGTTTATATATATATATACATATATTAAAAAAAAAAGTTTATAAGATGGTAATCAAATTTTACTTTTAGTAATATGCACTCAAAGTGTCTGCATAGAATAATGAATATAATTGAATTATAAGATGTCAACACTAATAATTTTGTAATAGGTATGATTCAAAGTAAAGGAATTTATTAATATTTTGAAAAATAAGTTAAGAATTTTTAATTTTTGCCTCAAATAGCTTATAATTAACAACTTTTTTTTTTGGGCAGAACTCATAAGTTCATTTGTCAATTACATACTTCATAATATGTTATAGCCTCCTATGCCTTGTATAATAATGACATCTTTTTAAAAAAAAGAAAAAGAAAAAGAAAATCAAGCCAATTCTCCTGCTACCTCTTATGGGACCTGAAACTCTACCTCCCTGTTGGCAGATATGAGTGTTTATCATCAAACTACTCAATCATCCTCAAGGATTAATTTTTACTTGAATAATGAGATATACTTACATATATTGCAAAAATTTATATTTAAAATATCCTTAAATAATTCTACAAACATTATAATATAAAATAAATAATATTTGACTTATGTGTATGAGGATAAAGATGAGGAAGAAGAAGCGAAAGAGGAAGAACAAGGATAACAAAGTGATAAATTCCAAGAGAAACCTCAAGGCAAGTGGATAAAAATAAAGTAACATTGAATTATGTCACACATTGTATTATTTTCCAAGAAGTTTGTCGGCATTAATAATTAGCAGGTAGTGGAAATGCGGAATTAGAAATGGATTAAATAACATATTATATATATATATTATATTTATCTTTAGGACTTAATGGAAGTGTGGAATGTAGAATCATTGAAGATGTCCACCATTTGTCTTTTGGACTTTGATATATACTGAAAAAAAGTAAGTCAAGGTCAACTTCCATCAACCCACTCTATTCAAAAACCAGGCTCCGATTCCCAATGCTTTCCGCGTGGGATAACCCGCACCCGGTTCACCAGGTAGGGTTTGGATCTTTTTGGGTGGACACCGGAGTTCATCGAATATTTTGTATTTGTATTAATGATAACTGACGTGACATTAATTAACAGAAATTTAATTTTTGTGGAATTATATATCGAGGATGAAATTACATGTCCAATAATACATCACAGCATATACTTTATTAATAGTTCGAGGTCAACATTTGGTGCTTTTCAAGTTTTTTATTAGTTGTTTTTGCCGGGTTTCAATTCTTGGACTAATTTACTCAAAACAAAAAGAAAAGAAAAGAAAATCTTGGATTAATTTTTGCATCAAAAGACTTTTGTTAGATACTCAATGACTCTAATCTGATTTTAATTTCAGGTTCAAGTTCGAATACTTGGGATAACATTCGAAAATTGTTTGTATCTTGAAAAAGAAAAAATCATCACGATAAATCAATATTAAATCTTGATAAGTTTATTTGAAAAAGTAAAGGTTTTATGACAATTTAGTTAAGTCTTTGTCGAGCAAAAGTCCTATTAAAGGTTTGACTTCAAATCGAGGGGCTGATGCAAGCAACGTGACAATTGATAATTGTTTGATTTAAATTTTATAATAATATTTCTAACTTGGACTATTCAAATTAAATTTTATAAAATTTTAATTTGACTCAAATTCAACTAGGTCAAAATTAAAATGCTCAGATCCTAAATCCGTCTCCACAGATTGGTGGCGGCCGTACTTTTCTTCAGCAAGGGCAAGCCCGCCGTGGCCCCACCAATTTGCCCATAAAATCCTTACTAAGATTTGCATGCGTAATTAATATATAATTTAAGTGTAGGCACAATATGTAGTATATAGTATATGTAATATAGTATATATATGTAATATAGCATAATATAATATACCAATTTATTTCTAATAAAAGTATAACTTAGCAATTTTTGAATTAATTACATTAGTTCGTAGAATCATCACTAATTGCAAATCCAAAGAAATAATTAAGAATTGTCGAGCTTGACTCCATTTTGCATGTGCAGTTAATATAATTAAAGTGTAAGTACGTAAATTTAGTTTATGTGTTAATTAATTATATAATCACAAGCCATTGTTGTTCTTTACATAAAGTAATACCGTCTTTCCCTTCTCATAAGGAAAGTGCCAGCTTGATTTTCACTAGTAAAGCTGTGTGAATTTTTTACCTATTATATGATAATATTTGTCTACTTTAAAAAAAAGTTGACTTCCTGACTCATTTTGTAAAATCTTTACAATTTCATTTTAATTTTATCTATATGTAATTATAAATTATATATAATTTATTTTAAGCTTTTTTTTTTCTTTTTTTTAAAGATATTTATATTCTTTGCATTCTAAAAGCATTATCTTTGTCAAAGAACTTGGTAAATCCAAGTTAGAATATTTTTGTTTCGAGCAGTTTTCACCAGATTCGAAGAAACTTACAAGAAAGTGCACTAGCTAGAATTATTCTTTGTCAAACCAACCACCTTGACAAGCCGAAAATTCTTTTCCAACTATTTTGATTTTTTTTTTCATTTTTATTTATAACTTATTATAATTTATATATATATATATAAATAAATAAATAAAATATGAGAACGTTAAGTGATACATGTTTTCAGTATATTGATTAAATTTAAATAAAAAATAATATTTTTCCCATTTTCCCCTCTCTTCGCTTTGCCCATTAGTCTTTCTTCCTTTTCGATTTTGTACATATAGTTGGTTATATGTTATAATTTGTTAAAATCTTCTTGTCATTGTAAATGTATTATTAATTTCTTATATAACCTCCTCGGTGTATATATATACCTTGTACTTTTATCATTTCGATTGATGTAATTATTTCACGAATTCTTCTCCAATCTCATTTTTTTCTTCACTTACAGTATTTCGCCTCTCCAAATTTTTCATTAAAATACGTTATTTTAATTCAATAAATTGAAGTAAATATATTCAAATAATTGATGATATATATTATGAAATAAAATATTTTAACATACACCGCAACTATTAGATATTATAAACAAATGAAACACACAATTCTTAAATTCAACTTTAATTTAAATAAATTAAGAAATTGAATATTTAATTTTTCCACATAAAAAAATACAAGTTGATTGGACGTCAATTTAGAAATGGATGCAGCAATAGTGGTCCGTCTCAACTATAAATAGGGGGCATCTCAAGCCTTCAATTGCAACCTCAACTCTCAATACATATTCTTCTCTCATTCTTAGTTTTATCCATGTATCAGGTCATTTTCTTACCTTTTTTTCTCATTACTAGTCCATTTCTTGCTTTAAATCCATATATATCAACATTATTTTCAAAAACATTCTCCTTATTGACGAACAAATCCAGAATAGATTTAATGAGTTTCATTAGAAACATGGCTTTCTGATGGATTTTGTTTTGTCACAAATTTGTTAGTATATATTTTGTAACTGATTCGTTGTATGATTGAATCGATGTTTGTCAAAGACTACAACTATTATGAAAATTTATTATAAATTCATCATAAGTACCCTCATTTATATATTTTTTTGCTCCTTTTTTAAGTCTGCTAGTATTCGACCACAAATTCATTATTGTCTGTCATTTAGACATGTTACGAAAGTTACAACTATGCGCTCATATATAAGTTTTATTTACCTTGTTAATGTGACTTTGATGCTTCTACATTTCTCATTTTGCAATACACACATATATATATATATATATGATAAATTCATGTTAAAGTAGTACTTATTTTCTATCTGTTAATTATTGGTTTGATGTATCTACTAACAATCTCATATTAATTTTAATAAACATTTCATGCATAGCATATGCACGTGCATATAATATACAGAATATGACTAATATATATGTGCGTTAAATTATAAATTACCGTGGTGATTTTGTCATGTCATAATAGTAGGAATGTAGCAAAAAAATTACATCAAAACACATCAAATAGTTATAATGACCTCAATCCACATCATAATCAACGAGCCCATGTGACGATTTGTAATATTAAAAAGAAATTTTAAATTGTATATGATATTTACATTCATGCATGCAAATATAACTCCTTGTACTTTATTCATAAATGCTAGTAAATATTCAAAAGTTAAATCCAAAAATACATATATTTTATCATCGTATGTCAAAATTACTTTGTGGATAAACTACTTTATACGTATCTTTCAAAATAAGATAAAGTATTTTATCTTTTTCTTTATAAAAAAAAAAAAAGAAAAAAAAATCACTCACATTTTTAGTAATCTTTCTCCAGAACAAGACAATGAAGGACTCAAAACTCATCTCATTACTGCAACTCCTCTCTCTCCTCCTCCTGCTGACATCACGGTTCGGACTCGGATCCGCAGCCCGGAAACCCATCGACTTACGGTACAAGGACCCGAACCAGCCACTGACCGTGAGACTCAGATCCCTAATATCCCAAATGACACTGAAGGAGAAAATCGGGCAAATGGCCCAAATCGACCGGCGGCAGGTGACGGCGGAGGTGATGAGAGACTACTCGATCGGAAGTATAATCAGCGCCGCCGGAAGTACGCCGAACGACGTCAGCATACCGTTTGACATCCCGCCGTACGAAGTCCGGCATTCGACGCCGGAGGATTGGGTGAACATGGTAAATGAGTATCAGAAAGGGTCGCTGTCGAGCAGGCTGGGGATTCCGATGATTTATGGGATTGATTCAGTGCATGGGCATAATAGTTTGTATAAGGCTACGATTTTTCCACATAACGTGGGCCTTGGAGCTACCAGGTAGTAATTACGCTTCATGCAAATATTAATTAATTTATTGGTTTAATTTTGGAGATGGATGACAATATTGCCCTTCTAAAGTGTCAAATTATTGGCTTCTTCTTGGCCTCTTATATTATAGGTTAGTGTTATTCTTAGAATGTTCGGTTAGACAACTTAAACAAATTAGTGAATTGACCGATTTGTTCCCCCCTACAAAACAAAAAATGTGGAAGAGGGAAATTATCAACTACTGATTCCTGACTCATCCCATTTCAAAATTTACAGTACCCACTTCTCTTTTGAAAATGTTCTATTAGTCATAAATTCAAATATAAGTAATGAATTGATCATCCTGTCCCTAGTTTAATTTTTTAAAATAATTAAATTATTAATTTGCTAATGACTATTTTGCCCCTAATGCATCCATAATAACCTTTCCAAATAAATGGGACAAATGGTATATTTATTTAAAAAACAGAATGCAATAAATGTTATATAATAGAATTTACAAGAGGTATAATGATTATGATTATACAATAATAATAATTATTTCAATGTTATGCTCGCAGAGATCCACACCTTCTGAAAAGGATTGGAGCTGCTACAGCCATCGAAACTAGAGCTACGGGCATTCCCTTTGTCTTTGCACCATGCATTGCGGTATATATATATATAAATCTTGATTACTATACGATTATTGCAAACTATATAATATGTAAAATGCTTAAAATTAAGATATAGAGAATTGTGTTTATAACTTACAAGTTGTTGTATATAAATATATAGGTGTGTAGAGATCCAAGATGGGGTAGGTGTTATGAAAGTTATAGTGAAGACCACAAGATTGTTGAACAAATGACAGACATTGTTCTTGGATTACAAGGAGACCCTTCAAATTCATCCAAGGGTGTCCCATTCGTAGGGGGAAAGTAAGTTCAAAATATCTTCTTCTTCTTTGTTCTATCTTTTTTTTTACCCCTTCTAATCTCTATAAATCATGGAGTTATAAATTACCGAGAATCCCACGAAGTTTATTTTATTTAAATACTCCCTCTATCTTTGAAATTACAAATAGACCGTTGCAACTAAGGCACATGTATTACAATTTCTACAAACAGCAAAGGGTATTTGTAACTTGAAAAGATAGATCTGGGAGTAAACGATCCTACTACTTTTAGGGCATTTTGGTAATGCATCTCGAATTATTTTTTATCGATTTTGATAAATTTTGTTGTTTTGATTTGTGTTTTATGGAAAAGGGACAAAGTCGTGGCTTGTGCAAAGCATTATGTTGGTGATGGGGGCACAAAAAATGGAGTGAATGAGAACAATACAATTATAGATTGGAAGGGATTGATGAGCATTCATATGCCAGCATATACCCAATCCATAATCAAGGGTGTTTCCACAGTTATGGTTTCTTATTCAAGTTGGAATGGGGTGAAAATGCATGCAAACAAAGAACTTGTGACACATTTCCTCAAGGACACCCTCAAATTTAGAGTATGTGTTTATAATTAATTAATTATTCCACATATTATAAAGTTTATAAAATAATTAATGAATCTTATTGAAGACTTAATTAATTAAACATCCAATTTTGCAGGGATTTGTCATTTCGGATTGGCAGGGCGTAGACAAAATCTCATATCCAATGGAATCTCATTATGCAATCTCACTTATGAAAGGAATTAATGCTGGCATTGACATGGTAATTAGTTTATAAATTCAAAGAATTAATCACTTAATTTGGTATAATATCTATAATATACATAATATATTCTTACACTAGTTTTTGATGATCTCTTTTTTATTAAAATCCAGGTGATGGTGCCACCTAATCACACGGAGTTTCTTCGCATAGTAACTTCCCTTGTTAAGAACAACTTAATTCCAATAAGCCGGATCGATGATGCAGTCAAAAGAATTTTGAGGGTGAAATTCAGCATGGGTCTTTTCGAGAACCCTTTGGGTGATTATAGCTTAATTGATCAAATCGGGACTCAGGTTACCTCATAATTCATATCTTCTAAATAATAATAATAATTCATGTATGATTTCTATTCTAAATTGATTGACAATATTTTTCAAATTGGACAGGCTCATAGGGATTTGGCAAGAGAGGCTGTAAGAAAATCACTTGTTCTGTTAAAGAATGGAAAAGATCCTAGGAAGCCTTTATTACCACTCCCAAAAAAGACATCAAAAATATTGGTCGCAGGAAGTCATGCCAATAACCTTGGATTACAATGTGGTGGTTGGACAATGACTTGGCAAGGACTCAGCAGCAACAGCCTCACCATTGGTAAACATATACATACACAACTTTTACTTGTTGAACTATGTATCATTGCTAAACAAAGAAAATCAATGAAAATATATCAAGTAATAATAAGAAATTTGTCACTAATTATATATAATAAGTGATAAGATTAATTAATTTTGTTACAATAATAATTTGAAGCAATGTACACATTAAAATCTTACTATTGGCAATATTTAGTAACACGTGACAATCTTGTGATGGAAAAAAAAAATTGTGTATGCCTATGCCACTATTATTTTCAACGCAACACTAGTTTTTGACTCTATACAATAAGCTATATGTTGATAAAATATACTAAAAAATGTAATTAGTAACAAGCTGAAACCATTATAAATCATTAAAAGCACATTATCAGTGCAATTTTCACATTATCTTTTAAATTTTTGCATTCAATATTGTGTTTGGTAGTGTATCATCTAAAAACTTTGCAATTTCACACAAACACATACATACATATACACTTCTCATAATTTTCACTTCATATATATTCCACGATTCAATACTTAAATTCATTTTAATTTTCAAACTCTCAGGAACCACAATACTAAATGCAATATCAGCTACAGTTGATCCCAGCACAGAAATTGTCTACAGTGAAAATCCTAGTATCAACTCATTAAGAACCAAAGAATTTTCCTATGCCATTGTTGTTGTGGGAGAGCCCCCATATGCTGAAGGTGCTGGAGACAATTTAAACCTGACTATTCCTGAACCCGGTTTGACAACAATGAGAAATGTCTGTAGTAGGATCAAGTGTGTGGTAGTCCTTATCTCTGGTCGGCCGCTTGTCGTCGAGCCGTATCTTCCAATGATGGAGGCCTTCGTGGCGGCATGGCTGCCGGGAAGTGAAGGACAAGGGGTGGCGGATGTGTTGTTTGGTGACCATGGGTTCACTGGAAAGTTGCCAAGAACATGGTTCAAGAGAGTGGATCAACTTCCCATGAATTTTGGGGATAAACACTATGATCCTCTTTTCTCATTTGGATTTGGGCTTACTACAAAACCTAATGGAGGGAACTAAATGGTTTCTTTCCATTGTTTAGACAATATTTCTCTAAGTACCCTTTATGCTTGTCTAAATTTGCGTCGCAATTAAGGAAAAAATGCATTAAGCATGCATGTGATGCATAAGATTAATATGTGTGTATCACTTTGGTGATTATGAGAAAAATGAAGTATTTGATTGTATATGTGTGTGTGTGTATATATATATCCTATGTTTTGCATGTCTTCCTTTCTTTGTTGAATCATAGAAAGTCATACTTGTAATCCATTCAAATGAAGAGAATGTGGGTTAGATGCTAACTATGACTATTTTGAAGTAATTAACAGAATGAGAGACTACATATTGATACAAGGGACTGAAATACAATTACATAATCAAAGGGATTGAAATTAAAAATCTCTTTAGAACTTATATCAAAGTGTTCAGTTAAATGAGTTGACGACATGTGACATGCGAATATCGAAGCGTTCAATTGAATGAGTTGACAACATGCGAACAGAAACAGCCCATTAAAGGCATCAAGTATGGCTTAAGTCAACAAAAAATGCTCGAAAGAGTAAGTGATAACCGGCTGTTTGTAATAGGGAGGAAATTAGAGAGTAAATACTTAAAATGTCTAATTTAGACATAGAGGTGTGAGGTTTTGTATAATTATATTATATAGGCGGTATCCACCTTATTGAGGTATGACCCGCAATTAAAGAAAGTTACTGAATTTCCCATAATACACTTTAAAATGACATGCATCACATATGTGTGTGTGTGTGTGTGTGTGTGTGTGTGTGTGTACATGTATATATATAGATGTATATGTTAAGATCATTTTCAATTTGATCTCATCCATATATATATATGTGTGTGTGTATATGAAATAACATGATATCTTAGTCGACTCATAATTAGCTTCCATCTAAGTTTAATTAAGATAAATTTGGAAATAGGTTTCAAAATATAATAAAAAGAAGCATTTCCATCCTATGTAAAAACTCTTGGCAGCTTTCATACAGAAACTACTAAACTTTGTTAAATAGTACTTCCACAACAACAATTACATGCATATGGTGTTGTACAAGAGTGTCCGTATGAGAAATGCAATATCAAGATTTTCTTTGATAGAATCTTTCCCTTTCGGGCAATACCACAATGAACTGAAAGTGCATCACCAGTTAGTCGAGATCACCACCTTAGCCTCTGACACGAACCATATTAAGAGGTAATGTAATAAATACTTGCATCCTCGATATCAAGACATGTCGTGCATTTCAGTTGAACTCTCCTTTGATCTGTGCTTTCGTTTCTTACTCCTGCATCGACAAAAAATGCTTCACATGAGAGGGAGAGATGGAGGGAGTGGGAGAGAGTAAAATGTTAAGTCTATAGTACGTACTTTTCATGTGAACTTGGATCCAAACACGATTTAAGTTTCCTATCAATGTGCTTTACATCTTTGGCCGAAGGGGTCTCAAGCTTACTTATCTGTCCAACATTTCAAAAATATTTCTGCAGATAAGCGCAAAATTTATAATCCTAGAATACAAAGCTGATATAATGTTAAAAAGTCAGGAAAACGAAGTATACCAGCGTATCAATTGTGTTCATGGAAAGGTAGAGCTCGGAGATCGAATGAGCAGGATGTTGGCGTGAGAACATGCTTTTAAGGTATCTGCATAATGTTCCACCTAAGTTATTTTCCAAACAATAAATGTGTTGAATGGTACATATTTTATTTAGGGGTTGATGGATTTTAAACCTCTCAAAGTCAAAAACTTTATGAATCTCAGAAGCCCTACGTAGAGCTGCCAATGCCAGCTGCACAAGCAATACGCAAGGCACAGTGCTATCGATCAATAGCTTATAGAAAAACAGACCAGTAACCAGCAAGAGAAGTTGGAACAAGTGTCCTTAGAAGAGGACTCCATGTTGAGAGAACAAAAACAAGTGTCCTTAGAAGAAGACTTCATGTTGAGAGAACAAGTACCTGCCCTGGTGGAAATAGAAGGGGAGCATCTGTACGCATAATTTTATCAGCTTCTGCTTTCGCATATTCATGCAATTGCTACAGAAAAGCAAATACACCAAAGCGTAAAGCAAAGAAATGAAGCCAATTAACTAGCAAATATCAACAAAATCATTAGATTTGGGCCAATAAAATGTATGTGTGCGTGTATATGTGTTAATCCCTTTGAACTTGACTATATTGTAGGATATAATTGAAAGACCAGAATAATGCATTTCAATAAATATGTTTAAAGAACTCAGAGGAGATAAGAAAGGACCTTTATCATCTCAGAGTGCCCACCTTTTGCGTCATAGGATTCCTACAGAGTGGAGAAGAATTGTCAGCCATTGCCATTTGGAAAGAAGATGTATCAATCAACAAAAGGAAGTAATGAATAAAATATGGTATCTGAAGAAATAATAGTGGTGGAAGAAAATTCATGAGTTGTTCTTTTATTTGACAAGTACAATTGCACTAACAATACAGAAGCAGCTAGAAAAAGAACCTCCATATCACTGACAAAGCCTTCAATCGCCCGATATGGTGCATAAACAATAAGGTCAAATCCTAGACTCTGCAATGAAAGAAAACAATATGAAGTATTAGAAAAGGAAAAACTATAGGAAACAGTAAGGTATGCGATTTCATGCCTGAAGAACCAGCATTTCATTATTAAGGATAAATTGATGGTCTTGTTCAATCCCTTTCCCGAGCTCCTCAGCTGATACATGGTTCTCCTCTGCCTTGCAGGCAGCATATATACAGGTTAACCTACAAGGGAAATACATTATTTGAGTTATCTATCGACGCATTACAATTATGAAGATGGAAAACTGAAGCAAACCCCCTTTTTTTTGGATTGCTTTTTCTTGTAGTTTCTATTCAACTTCAGAAAACAATAAAAACCAGTCCAGAAGAAAAGAGGTAATCAAGAAGAGTAGCAGTATACATGATATTCTTTGGATGATGCTCCATGACGGACCATTGCAAATAAAACCTTTTAAAGTAAATAAGAGCAGTTGCCTGCAAGAGAAATAAAATATAAGTTTGAAAAGCAGTCAATTTATTGCTTAACATTGTTTCCACAAATGTAATTACCTGAATTTTACGTGGAAACTTGAAGGCATCACAAACGTCCTGGATTTTAAACTCATAGAAAGCCCGTAAAAGTTGCTCTTCTTCTATCTTGAGTGCTTTGGGGCGTGAATGCTTCTCAGCTAAAACATCAGCAAAATAGTGAAAAAGGGAAAATGAGTGAAATCACTTACCTTAATAAATAAGACTTATAAATGATCGTGTTTGGCAAAGAAATGCAGATGTTCTTTCTCGAAGATGAGGAACTTACCATTATCTTTTGCATCGTTGGTTGGCTCAGCATAAGAAAAGGATCCATCAATATCTACTTCCATACGCGTCGCTCCATACTTTCACAACACATTACAGTCTTAGAATCATTTGGAACATCATATTAATGCAGAAAATACTACAAGAACAACCAGATAAGTTCAGCAGAGGTCAACCTCTATTGGTGTTTCCAATATGCATAATAGACTACAATGTTCAAAGGGGTATTATTGCAAGATCCGAACAAAATTTTCGTGTATATATATATAGAAATAGATACATAGGAACCACAAAAGTATAAAGAAATACCCTCTCCAGTGCTTGCTTAGCTCGTTTATTTGCATCCTTGTATTTTTCCTTCTGCAGAAACCATAAAAATTGGAGTTTCATATCACAAAGTAGAATCCATGTTTCAAGTTAAAAGTTTCTTCAATATAACGGAGGAGGAAGATAAAGAGCGAAATAAGAGAAGAAAAGAGAAAGTAAAGGGTTTTCAAGGGAATAGTCATTACAAGATCTTGAGGAGTGAATATCCATTTTGCTCTATGTGTTGAAGTCATAAAATCTGCCATTGATCTCTGTCTCTAACATATAGAAAACATAGCGGTTCAGTTAAAAGGAAGATAATCATTGGTTTTTTTTTTTTTTTTCTTTTTTTCAATGTAACATGGCTGGAGCTAAGAACAGCTTGGTGGATATCAAAGTAATAGGCCGTTCACAGTTTAACATTTCGAGACAAAATAAAGTCACCAGAAACAGTCTTAAGTCTTAAATACGATATATGCGTCATGGTACAGCTTCGCTTTCACCAACAATTTCAGCTTTGTTAGAAACCAGTGGTACTAAAAGTACTCTTTGAGCCATCTATCCTTCAGAATTCAACTCCAGTGCCACACTCCTCTACATTCAAACATATTTAAATCTACTCTATTGACACATACCATGCTGCATTAATTTTTGCAATTGAAAATGCAAACACATAAGCAAAGGCTACTACAGTTCCCCAACCCCATCACCATCCCCGCCCCCAAACCTCACGGTTCACATCATCTGGTTTGATTGTAAAGAAAACGCCCTGAAAGAAGGGTAAAAGATGCCCATCACCTTAACTTACACCGCAGGGGCTTCTTCCGCGCCGCCGCCGCCGCCGCTCGGAAGTCGGTGCAGTCGAGAAATTTGAGGCTTGAGGCGCTCGGAACTTGAGGAATGTGGAACTCAATTTTTCATATGCATAATTGAATATATAGTTAATCAAGTAAATAAACATTAATATTAAAAGTAACGGAGGATTCAATTTTCAATTTTTCTTTCTTTTTTTTTTAATTTTATTTCTGCTCATTTTTTCGCTAAAGGATACGTGTGTATTTTTCGCCTTGCCTCTGCAGGCTGCAAGGAATAGGTTAATGGGCTCACCCCAAATACAGGCTATTAGATTTGGGCTTGTTGGAGGACTAGACTGAGACTGAGATGGGCTTAGCAGTTCGGCCAAGGCCCAGCCTTAGTTTTGATAATTTTCTGCTAAAAAAAAAAGGAGAAAATGTTGCAATGGGAAATATATGTTTAAGACACCAAACTTCAAGTTATTATAAAATTTTAACTTTAGATATGATGGTTGGTCTATTAATTTGAAAGCTAGAAGCAAAGTTGTACTATAGATAAAGTAACATATTTCTTTAAATATATTTTCATAGGATACTCTCAAAATATTCTAATTTCATGTATTTTTATATAATATTTTTCAAATGTTCCTATTATTGTTGTGAACTCAAACAACTAAAGTTTGACTATGTTATAGTACTCGTAATTTACTATTACTGCTTTACAATTCTACATTTATATTTAGGATCTCTTATTCCAAATAGTATCTTAGTTTCTTTTTTTTGGATAGATAAAATAGTATCTTAGTTTCAATTCTATTTTATTAGTTCATACAATGATACCAACTATATTATTTAACCATATCAAAGGAATCCCTACTTAAGCCCAAAAGAAATTTCAAAAAACCCATACCCATACCCAAATTAATCAATGTGTCTAAAACTCAAATCATGCACGTGCCTGTGCATTAATTGAAAGTACTAGAATCAGTATGGGATGGGATTCTCTGTTCCAAATAGTGTTTTATCTTTAAATACATGTCATGTGTATTGCATTTATTACTAAATATTTTTGTAAGAAAATATTTAATACACGTGGTACATATGTAAAGTATAAAATTAATAGGAGATAAAATATCATTTTGGAATGGAGGATCCCATACCAATCGGTATAGGTAAGACATGTATCCAAACATTTGCCGATGTATCTATACCTAAGTATTACGCACACACCTTAATAGCAATTCTAACTAATTCATTAATGACAATGATTCTTGAGTAATGTAAACCAATGAGCCGTGGGAAGTATGATTTTACTGTTATGGGCTTGTATATAGAGAATTCGTGAGTTCTTAATTACATATGCATATATATCAATTAAATTTATGATTGTTAAATGTATACACAGCGCGTGTACATTCTGCTAGTATATAAAAATAACGAGCTCCTTACGAGAAAAAAAAAAATAAAAAATAAATAAG
>JACFYI010000329.1:411768-429945 GCA_014898755.1 Handroanthus guayacan | reverse complement strand
TTAGACTCGCCGTGAGGCAGCTGCAGCAAGGCGGAGGCAGCGGACAACAGATGGAGAAGATGCAGGAGGTTTATCAGAAGGCGAGTAACTTGCCGAGCACGTGCGGGTTTAGGCAGCAGAGGTGCCAGTTCAGAGCCGTGTTTGTGTAGATCAAATGAAGATCCACGGGAGAGAGCTAGGGTTTGATCGTCCTCGTCGTCAGGCGTGTGTGAATAAATGAAGGGTTGAGTTTGTTGTGATCATGTAGGTGTGGTTTTGTACGTAAAATAAGAAGCATCGTGCACACATGGTTGTGTGTGTATTCTCTGATCAAGAATAAAAGTGATGAACTTTTGTGTATGGTTTACTTGGTATAGAATTTCATATTTTAAAATAATGTTTATTTCATTTTTTATTTTATTGCACAGATTTGTACTAATTTTTATGTATTAAATATTTTTCATAAATATACAGGATTTTAGATGTAACTGATAGGGATTTATATGATGAAATAGAAGATAAAATATTAGATGGAATAGTGTGATTGTTGCTTGAGAATGAATATTGGGAGATCATGATATTTTACAATGTTATTTTACATATATTTGCATTTGGAGATAGAAGTTAATTAAAAATGGTTTATATACGTGTATAAAAATCTGAAGATAGAAGATTGATCAAAATGAAATGAAACCCGATACATAAAAGTAATTATAAAGTGGAATAGTTATAAATTATGATAATAACGGGAAATAGTTATAAATTAATTGATTAATAGGGTTAATTTAAATTAATAGAAGAAATGCGCCTGTGAGTCTTCCAGTACAGAGGACTATAAATATATTCCAAGTAAGGGTAGAACACTTATCTAAAAATGCATTTTATTTTACTTCCAAGGAAAAGAGATTCAGTTACATTAATTTTTTTTTAATTCCTGGATCGAAGCATATGACGTATATATTCCATATGTGGTGGTGAAATGTATAATTATTTTTTTAATTCTTGGATCGAATTTTGGACATCGTAATATACGATGATACACATATATGGTGCTATGTGTATCAACAATGTTACACAAATGTGTAACATATATGGTGCTATGTGTATCAACAATGTTACACAAATGTGTATTAAATTTTGGTGCTACGTGTATCGACAATGTTACACAAATGTGTATTAAATTTTGGACCACATCATAGATGGTGCTATATGTAATTATATTTTCATTCCATGATTGAATTCTGGACTACATTTGGTGTATGGTGGGTGCTATACGTATCGATGGTGGGATGCAGATATAACTATTGAACTTTGGAACCACGTTGATATAACTATCAAATTTTGGACCATATCATATATGGTGATATATGTAATTACTATTTAATTCCTAGATCAAATTTTGAAACACATGCATGGTATACACGTACATAGTGGTATGTATTTATCGATGATGGTCTCTTATTAACAAAAATAAATAAATAAATAAATAGATAAATAATAATAATGATGAAGATGATGATGGTGTATGGACGATGGTACACGGATACAGCATCAGCGTGTCTTATGGGCCTGTGCGGACCCAAAAAAAATGTCAAAATTAATGGACCCTCATTTTGTAGCCTTATATAGCTCTTACCGGCCAGGCCCATTTTCATATATTTTGAGCAATTGAAGCTTAGAGGTTCGCCATTATAATCTGAAGGTGTTTAAAGTTTGCAGAAGGCCCATGACACCACTTTTGAGTTTGCACAACCCCGTGACATGATAGACGGGCTGTCGTGTATATGATCCATATTTCATTTTTTATAATAAAAATTAAAAAAAAATACTATTTTTTTTAATATAAGCTTTGAATGGCTCCTTTTTGCAGATAGTATCTTTAACTTCAAAATTATATTTCTTTTTTTTTGTTTATATTTTAAATACATATCAAATATAAAAAATATTTTTTTCATAAAAATACAAAATTATGAATATCCACTCAATTTATATCGTGCCGTGAAATAAAATATGAAATGGAAAAAGAAATTTAGGGTCCAAAATGTATCCTCTTTCACCTAAAATATTGATCAACTTCACATTATCAATTGTTTTTGCTGTCACTTAATTAGTTAGCCCATTTTTCTTTGTATTATTCATTTATTTCAGTGCCTTATAAGTAGCTGACTCAGCTTCCATCTCCCACAACAAGCCCATAAACTACCAACACAAGACACTCACCCCAACAACATAATATATACATCGATTTCGCATAACCGAGCAAGAAGACGACAAACACTGAAAAAGTGGGACAAAACTCACTTCTCAAATATCAATCTTTGTGTGCGAAGATGAAATCTTTCTGTGCATTTTCAGGCCAAACACTCTTTTTCGCCTTATTCACTCTGAGTATGCATGATTTCTGCTCGCTTTTTCCTCTCAGTTTTCTGAAAATTTTGTGGCGCTTTTATGTTAACTTGGGTTGGGATTATTTTCTACAGGTTTTGTGAATATCGCATTTTGCAATGAAGGGTTTTGCTCTGCACCATCAGTCTTGGATGCACAGCCACTCTATTGGAAAGTCACTAACCCGACTCTCTCTCCCTCTCATCTTCAAGGTCAGTCCCTTCTGTTTTATTGCTTAAGAAGATTGCAATATATAAAACCTAATGAAAGTTTATGTAATTGGGGATTTTGTGATGACTTGTTGAATTCGTTAGGGAATAATATTTTAGGCTTATTGGGAGTGATTTTTAATCACTAAAAGAGATTGTTCTGTGTTCTGTTTAGTTGTGGCCTGGAGATTCTTGGGTTTCTTGTAATGCAGTCAAATATTGATTAAGGTTTGAACCAATAATCCTCCATTAGCTGCAATATGAATAGAAACTGGGTCTCCGACCTGTGAATACGAACAAACTGTTGAGGGTGTCGGTTTGAGCCCGACAATAATCCTCTGACAGTAAAGTGAGTCAAAACTATAGCAGAGCCAGTTAAACAATAAATGGTTATCAGAAGTAGAGAAAAAATAGAGATTTGTTTGATCAAATGAGGTATTTTTAGTAGCAGAAATATGAGACTTTTTCATTTTTATATATTCCACCCTATTACCATGATTACTCCAAATTAAGGAGAATTAAAGTGCAATATTTTCCATTATGCCCTTGAAAGTTAGTATGATTCTCATTAATTAACTTATGGGGTTCTGGATTGAACTTATATGCTATGATTCTGGTGTTTGAGGGGAAAGGAGGAAAAGAGAAGTTAAAAGAAGAACAAGAAGGGATGCATTGTGAAACTATGAGCTAATTTTGTGGTCTTTGTTTCCAGATTTGCCGGGGTTCACGCGCAGTGTGTACAAGAGGGATCATGCTTTGATAACTCCTGAAAGCCATGTCTACAGCCCTTTGCCTGATTGGTACATCCGTCTCAGCTTTTTCGACTAAACTCGTTGATGGTATAAGCCGTTCTTTATTCATCTTCATATATGAATTGACAGGACTAACACATTGGGTGCTTTTCTCATTACACCATCAATTGGCTCGCATTTTGTTATGTACTTGGCAAAGATGCAAGGTGCAGTATGAAAGTTTACCGACTTGTTAATGTGAACTGAAATTTATAGGTTTGAAAAGTCTAATTTGAGAATGAAGATAACACATTCTATGAGTCTAAAAGAATTTTGTGGGCACGTTATTTTTGCAGAAAATTCGAAATCCGGGCTCCCACCGAGGGATGTTGAGAGGTCTGGAAAGTTTATTTTAATTTCAACGCAAAGAATTTGGATTAATATCGTTATATAGCTGTTCTGTTTATGCTCATTTTCTAAGTTTTACTTCACACTTAACAAACAATGCGTGTATTGGTGCTTGCACAAACAGGTTCTTATTTGTGCTTCAAGGTGTGGTAACTCTCAACGATGTATTGGGCACTAAACACAAGCTAGAGGTATTAGAACTGAACTGAAGCTATACAGCATTCACTTTCTCTCCTTTTCTTGTTTAAGGGTTCAAATGACCATTAGAATTAATATCTGAAAAGTTGGGCTGAAATTTGAATCCCGATCGACATCTGCATTGTAGTCTTTTTCCATTGGTCCTCTAAAACTACGTAAAGACTTCCTTACATGTAAAAATTGCAGGTGGATTCATATGCGTATCTTCCTCCAAACTCCGAACATTCTTTGAGCTCTGATGCATCCGCCACTCTCGTTGTATTTGAAAGAAGGTCTCCTGCTACTTAATCTTCCTCCTAGACATCATTCTTTCTCGTGTTTATCACATAATTCTGGCGTTGCTTGTTCGTTTTAAGATACATTTTTGTGGGACTGAAAGGAAAACTAATATCTCTCTCATCGTCTCATCTGGGTTCCGCAAAAATGTACTTATCTTCAGTCTCAACAAGCCTGACGAAAACAGTTATTGCTTTTATAGAACTTTAACGCCCATAGTTCTTTTCTATCTCAGGCACGACTACTTGGAAAATCATACTACTGAGCAGATCATTGGTTCAACAGATAAGCAGCCCCTTCTAGAAACTCCAGGCGAGGTAGCATTACAAATTGTTGCTCTAATTCATAATAAAGTACAAAATACTTCCTCTGTCCATAAATTAAAGTTCTCATTTTGAAGGGTACGAGATTTATTACGAGAGCTGAAAAAATGATTGTATAACTTTACACTATCTTAACGTTTACTTCCTGTAAAAATTTTCCATTTTACAAAATGAAGCCTTATTTTGGCAAGTCCCTAAAAGGAAATAGAAGTCGTAAAGTAGGACAGTCAGTATTTCTTTTCTATATATATATATATATATATATTGTCCTACGCCACTAATATTTCATATTTCTCTTTCCCTCATCAGATTTTTGAGCTTAGGAAGCTTCTTCCTACCTCCTTGCCTTATGATTTCAACATTCATGTAAGTGGTAATCTAAATCATGTCTATGGTAAATCTGGTTCCCTTTTGTGTTTCATTTTGCAAGTCTAGTTTTAAAGTTTGATACTTTTAGTACTGAATTTTCTTTAAAAAAGGGTTTTTGTGTTGATGCCAAAGTTCATTTGCAACTAAAGCCTGTGCTTGACCTTAAATTTTTGTGTTTTGGCAGATCATGGATTTTCAACCTGGCGAGTATCTCAATGTAAAGGTATATTGCCCCATTTAATTTGGTTCAAGTCCTTAACAAACACGGATTTTAAGCTTTTTGGCATCTCTTTTTTCTTGGAATAATTACCAAAATACCCCTGAGGTTTTTGATATATCATTACACCCCTTACCATTAGTTCAGCTGGCACATAATTACAGTTTCAGCCCCTAAAAAATCCTTGATTAATCTAGTTCACTTTTGCACTTTGGCATGTTTGCAGGAAGTCCACTATAACCAGCATGGGCTGTTGCTTCTGGAGGGGCAAGGCATATACCGTTTAGGCGATAGTTGGTAAGATATTCATTGAGTTAAAATGACGTCATATTTATGTCTTCATAAAATTGAAATCCCGATAAATTTTAGCCTCAAAAACTGCATTTTGACAACCCCTTCTAAAAGCTACACGCAGTTGAGTGATATCCTAATTTCTAACACTATATTTAGTATTCGAAAACTGTTCAGTCATCGTGTATGTATTCCTTAGTCATTACAGAATGATGTTGTCATTAATAATGTGTTAACTTGTTTTGTAATAATGTGTGTATATTATCAGGTACCCGGTTGAAGCTGGTGATGCGATTTGGATGGCGCCATTTGTGCCTCAGTGGTAAGTTGAAAACATAACCAATTCATCGTTAAGCTTATCTGAAACATAAAAACAAATAAAAATAAAAAAATAAAAAAAAACTTATCTGAAACATCTTAGAAGCTTTCAACATAAGGTGTTAATTAAGAATAAGTTGTTGAAACGTTTAGACAAAATAAGATCAAACACCGTTCAACATCATGTGAGACGTTATTATAAGTTCACTCAAACGCCCTCTGAGTTGTCCTCGTTTTTCAGGTATGCTGCACTTGGCAAGACAAAGACGCGCTATTTGCTGTACAAAGACGTCAACAGGAACCCGTTGTAACAAGTTTTCATGAATTATGGTTGGCGGTATCTATAAGCGAACACATTCGCTGTAACAGTTAGACGTGCATTAGAATTAAGGTTTTTGGCCTCTTCAAATTTCAGTGTCTTGTACTTCTTTCGTACCTAATGCGTGATCTTATCTGAAGAATGTAGCTTTAGTTTCTTTTTATATGTTGTTTTCTAACAATGACATTAATCTCACGTAATGTTAAGACATCCCAAGAGGCACAAAGGTGTAATGAAATAAATTAAAATTGATAATTAATTAGTTGATGGATTTTTCGTTCTAATACTTTTAGGTATTAGTATTTGTCTAATTTACTTGTTTTTAGTGAAATATAATTGTATCATGTACATCACACAGATGACACTAAAAAATAAAATTAAAAAGGAAAAAAAGCCATTATCTTGAGAAAGAAGGGCATGAACATAAGTGTGCATGGCTATCATCAGTTCATGTCATAACGTGTTAGTTTAATTCTCAGAAAGAACGGAATCTTCGTATTTAGTTACTATTCTTGAATTTGAAATCTTGAAGATTATCGATGATAAGTCGGAGGAAAGAGAGATTTGTGTATATGTTCAACAAAGATGTCGAATCAAAATAGGTAATAAAGGTATACATCAAGAATCCATTACCTTATCTATACTATATATAAAACATAAGATTCATATGTTATTATTTTGGTGGTATGTTTTTGATTGTCTGTCTAATTATCCCCATATTAAAAGATAATATCAATCTTTCTCTTTCAATTTTCTTTTGATTTTGTTATTTTCTCTATTGTCCCTCTTTCTAATTTTATTTTCATAATTTTTATTTTCCTGTAGTGTTAATTTATACCATGAATTCAAGCAAAAATATTTCTATAGTGACAAATATATACTATTATTCATAAATATATAAATATTTTTAAGTAAGAAATTAGTGCATACATCGAATTTGTTACAAGTACTAGTAATAAAATAAAACTTGGATTAAAGATTTTCAATTCCTTGGTAGTAAAGATATGTGGTTGTAAAAGTGCCTGTCCAGCTCCATCTTTACTGCATTACATGCAGATTCTTTGTATTTTCACTAATTAACAAATTTCAAAACTTCTAATAGCCAATAGGGTTATATTATAATTCAAAGAAATTAAGTAATTAAGGCCCCTTTTGAATTAAATTTAATCCCATCATGCATGCACGTGATTAACCACACTAGAATCCGATTCTTTTCTTTCCTTCTTTTTTGAACAAAAAGCTCAAAAGAAGTGCGATCCATCTTTGTACTACAAGCCTTCTTTTTCTTTTTCTTTTTTCTCTTTTTACCTTTTGGGTATAAATACACATGCACATGTATGTATATGTATACGTATACATGTAAGTCCCATACAAATATAACATTGCAAGACTAATATTGAACGTCCTTGGTCTTGCTATTTCTCTCCAGCACACGCAAAAAAAAAAAAAAAAAAAGGGGGAAAAAGAAAAAGAAGAAGAAAAAGAAGGAAACTAGATATGCTGATCAAGATATGGTTTATTTTTGCCCTTGTCCTTCTGATAATCCATCCACAAAAGTCAGGTATGTTGAATAAGTGACGGATTTAAGAAGGGTTGAGTGGGTTACTTGAATATGCATAAATTACCTATAAAAGAAGACTTGACACCATTTCTACACAAATTTTGATAATTCAACGAGTGAAAACATTGAAATTTTGCTTTACAAATGGGGGTTTGAACCCCACAATTGCATTTGCTCACTTAAACAAAGGAGAGGACAAAAGCATCATTTTAAATTTAATTTTTAATAATATTCTGACACCATGAAAATTCTGAATATGCTATTCGGTCACCATTTTTTACCATATAGCCTCTATTGTGTTGGAGCTCAAAATGGACCTCCTTTTATTCTTTATTCTTGTTTTTGCATAGAAAGAAAACTTCGTTTACTGCAATTAAATGTTGTAATTTATAATGCTAATGGTATTTATAATTTAAATTAAAAATTTGAATGTAGATGGGCAATTGGAGGGATGGTGCATTGCTAATGAGCAAATTTCAGACAGTGACTTGCAAATGGGCTTGGATTGGGCCTGTGGAATAGGAGGGGCAAATTGTAGCGAGATCCAATTGGGCCAGGCCTGCTTTCTGCCCAACACAGTGAGGGCCCATGCTTCTTATGCCTTTAACAATTACTTTCAAAAATTCAAACATAGGGGTGCTGCCATTACCACAAATTTTGACCCAAGTAAGCATTTTTTTTCTTTTTCTCTTTTTTTTTTTTTTTTAAATCGGATGAGAAAAATGAATTAAATTATTCGGTCGAGTTAAGATTTAAAAATTTACTTCAGTTTAATTTATTTAAATATAAGGAACAAAGTGGGACTACGTTTGACCATACCGGAAGTTGGACTCAAATTTGAAAAATGATAAAATACATGTAAAAAAATAAATAAATAAATTATTTGAGCTTGATTCATGTTTGGCTTGATTAGAAAGCCTTTTGGCTTAGTTCTATGCGTTCACACACGTACTAGCATTTTGTTGTGTCAGAAATTGAGGGCAAGTACATGTTTGTACAAGTGAATTATTTTTTTTCACAAAAAAAAAGGAAAATTAAAAACCATAAATAAATCTGATTTAATTTGATATTTTAATCTCATTATATTCTTTTTTATGTTATAATTTATAGTATTGAATTTATTTATTCAATTTTGCAGGTCACGAGTCCTGCCGCTATGAGTTTGCACCTTAAGCCAAAGTATCATCGACCAACATTGGCAAAGTTGAACTTTCATTTCTCATTGTAGCATCCGACAATATCTTAAGATATTGTATCAACCACATTTAAATGTCTTTATGATATTCTTCAATGTTCCAACTATTCACAAAATGTGAATCATTTGCTTCCTACGAAAATCAAAGAATTTTATTGATAATTAAAGGCCAATCACTTCTATTATTTGCAAGAACATCCCCAAAGAGATTCAACATATTAAACCATTGATTGTATGTGAAACTTAACAACTTATTAACTACAAAGAGTACAAAGATTATTGTTGACTATATAGTACCTTAGCCAGGTTGCAAAATCAGCTTCACAAATATAGCAATTACAACATCTTCTTTTGGAAGCTGATATGCTCAAAATAGCAAGCTTGCCCATGCACCGATGAAAGCAAATCCTCCAAAAGGGGCCAATCTAGAATACGTTCGATCTTCTAGGTATGCAACTGCATAACACCTGCAATCGAGCACCATTTAGTCATGAAACTCAATGGTGTTCTCAAATAAAATCTAACCACACGAGGGAGTTGTTTCCGGTAGAAGCTAACACACACACACATGATGGCAAAATATGAATAAGCACAAACGTATGTGAAAAGGACGACTATATTGGTAGGTCAGGCCTCAAATGGTGTTCTCAAATAAAATATAGCCACGAGAGAAGGTTATTTCCCATAAAAGCCAAAATCGTTTTTCGTATATATCATCCCTTTATGGGATTACAACGGAGAAAACTTTAAACATAATAGGCATATATGAATTATAAACTAGGAATTTGATAAATGCATTAGAAAATGGATACCATACATGTGGAACAAGCCATGGAATTATGCTCTCTCCAAAACAAACGCCATAACTCTTCATTCGTAGTAATGGATTCATTTCGTTGTATAAGACTCACGTGGGCATTAATTAATCTTCATACAACAAAAAATTCTCACAAACAATTTAAGTTTTTATTAAGCCGGAAGAAGTATTGTAATAAGGTTTTCTAGGGAGATCCACAAAAATTTAGTGACTGATGTAGCAACTAGACAATCATGCAGCATTTCAGACATAACGGCAAGTACTCTTTTTTTCTCGGCTCACTTCAAGTTCACTTTTCGAATCAACTCAAACTTATGCAATATAGTTTTCTATTCCTATGAGAATGTAGAATATACAGATTTTTTGCAATAAGAACAAATGCCCACCTATGAATGTGATTATGTTGTCGAAACATATAAATTCTGAACTACATAAAGTACAGTTAACCAATATTTCTCTGCTCCACTTGGCTGTTTCACATATAGCAATAGGAAATTGAGCTACCAATGATGCTGCATTTCAGTAAAGAATTAGAAATAGAAACTTACGTCCCAGAAAATGCAAGAATTCCAGTAGTCAAAAGGCCTCCAAACTACAAAACAAAATCAACAGAAAAGATTTATGACAAAAACTTGCACAAGAACACATACAAAATAAATAAATAAAAATGCTCACAATGTTAGGGTGTTTGGTTATAGGGGCAGCGACCAAAGCTGCTGTATGAACCAAATGATACAGAGATGCCGTATGCCATACCTTCAAACATACTCAAAACAAAATCAATCATAACAATATCATAAAAATTCCAAAAATGTGGGAAAATGAAATTCTTTCTAATTTTGTCTAATTCCCATACGAATCCAAAAATGAATCAAATCAAAACCCAGCAAAAGGGAAAATAGAAGAAACCTACCTCTTTGTAAGAAGGGTTTTTGGGTTTGAAACCATGGGCGCCATAGGTACCCAACCCGAGAGCCGCTACACCTGTGACAATTGCAGAAAAAAACGATTTGTAATGAAATAAAAGAGCAAAATAAAAAGATTGGAAGAGTGGCAGAATTGTACCAGATAGAGCAGCAACTTTGTGCCAGAGACGAGGATCCATTTCTGATTTTTCTTTTCTTTTTCCTTGTTTTTTCTTATTGATCTTTCAGAGGTTCAGTATTTTTGACTTCATAGGTTTTGACTTCAGATTTGATATCATGTTTGATAAACTACACTTTGGTCCCTCAAATTTGGGAAATTTCATTTTGCCTCCTCATAACTTTGAAAAATGAACTAAACTTGTTTAATAAAAATGAAAATTTTCCAGCCTAATTCTTATATCATATTAAACTATGAGAATTATGACATGTAACGGAAGGAAGATTTACCTTATAGTGACACTATATGATTAGCGCAGTTTATTGCAAAACATGATTAATGTGGGAAAAGACAATAGAACAAATTGCGTTATACCTCTGCGGGAGAAAATAATTTATTATACTTGTTATTTTTAATTTCGATTTTTATTTATTTATTTTGATATGGGAAGTCATTGTTCATCAAATTTTTCACTTCGATTGTTATTCATTGGTTGTAATCTTTAAACTTTTCACTTTTATTGTAATTCATTGGTTCTAATTTTTAATATTTGGAATTTCAATGTCACTACTAATTCAACTTTTCATTTTTATTGTAATTCATTGGTTCTAATCTTTAATATTTGGAATTTCAATGTCACTACTAATTCAATTCGTGAGTAGTGTGACGATATTTAGTAAGGTGGCATTTGCCTTTTCGTTGATTGTTTTCTTCCAATTTTTGTAGTACTAAACCTGAAAGGATTCCCATCATTATCCAATTGGCTAAGTACTAAACCTGAAAGGATTCCCATCATTATCCAATTGGCTAAGTGGATTCTCACTACTTTTAGGTTATAAGTTCGATTCTTAGTCGTAGCATGTAGATTTATCTATTGATGTATTGATCACATATAATTGCTCTCAAAAGAAAAAAAAAAAAAGATTATAGGATTATGAACCTATACTACAATCATCGAATCAATTCCATGATTATAAGAGTATTTCATACTGTATTGGGCCAATAAGATTATATACATTGAAATGTATCTAGCAGGTAATATGCTTACACGAGGATCCCTAGGTTGTTCCATTTGACTTACAATTAGGAAGCAAAAAAGATAACAAGAAAGCACCAACATAACAGACAATCACCATAGGCGAAACTTCAGAGAGCATTAGATTCACGTTGCAACCGCAAGAAGATAACAGACAATCTATTCACCATGTCGAAGCTACAGTAAAAACTCATGGGCCAAAAATAGATGGGGGGGAAAGAAACAAACAAAAGAAAAGAAGAAGGAAACAGACAAAAGAAAAGAAAAAAGAAGAAGAAGAAGAAGAACCCCAAATCCATAGCACCGTGGTAATTCCAAGAATTCATGAATGCTACAGCAACAATAGAAATAGGATTGTGCCCACAGGAATGGGATCATACCAGAGTTGAATAATGAGCATTTCTATAGAACTGAGAGCGAAAAGGTCTAAATTCCGGTTACAAATTGCTGAATATATGTAAAGCTCCCCCAAAACGCTAGGGGCAAGGATTAGTTCCAATTCTCCAATTATCCAGAGAAAAGGATCTAGGCTGTGTTTAAATCTGTACATCTTGTCTCTCAATGCCTCAAATAGCTTAGGAATTCGATTTCTACTTTGTGTGCACTTTCGTGTTTGTCAAGCCGGCTGAATTTCAGCTAGGATACGATGGAATCCACCATTACCTTAACTCTCATTGATCGGAGTTCGGCTGTAGCTTCTGTTCAACATTTTCCTCCATGGGAATTCCCTCTTGTGCTGGAGAAAGCTCTACAGAAGTTCTCTCTTCAATGCATGCTCCACCTGCAACCAGAGTCCCCTTGTCTGAAGTTGAAGCATTGATATCACTTTGACATAACTTTTTCTCGGACTGTCCCAGAGGTTCGGCTGGGTATTGTTCTTCCTGAGTCCCAGAGGTCTTCTCTACACAACAAGGATTTATACTGTTGTGAAGTTCAGTTTCTACCTGAAGAAATTCTTCAGGAATAGCAGCAGGGTCAAGATCCCAGCAGCCCTCAGGCAAGTTAGTGCCTTCAACTTTCAGTAAACAGGATGGCACCCGGTGTGAAAACCGTAGCATCTCTCTTTTTGGAATCCATCGAATGGCATCCTTGTTCGTGTTCCTCTGATATACTGTCTTAAATCCATCCACCTTGATTACAGGAGTTACCCGGACACCTCTCTCTTCAGAATAGTCTTCAAGAACCTCAACCATTTCGTATTTGTGCCTGACTTCATCCGGGGTTGTTCTGTTCCAATCTGGTGACCAATTCCGATATATGGCCCAAATATCTCCACTTCTTGGATAGATTCTTACACAACCCCCCCTACCAGCCTTCTCCCTGCTGAGAAGATGGGAGAATATGTTGACTTGCTCAACCGTTTCAGAATGGAAAACTCTAAAACTTCCACAAGATTTGGTAAACCCAGAGTCCAACCAATTTACTGAACCAAATTCACTATCGGATTTTGAGCTCAAGTAGCTTATAAAAATCTTAAATGGCTTCACTGAGAGGACTTCACGAATTAGACAATACAAGCGAGGCATACCATCTTCTTCATCGTACAGAGCCCATATCTGCTTAGGTTTAAAGCATTCTTCAGACCTGTCCTGGTCAAAATCATGAAAGTCCGAGTCTGGAACTGTTATTGACATTGAAACAGTTCGTTTTAGACTGGATTTTTCAACTTCAACAAGCGCATTTCTCTTCTCGGCTTCTGCAGCTTCTGCTTCTGAAGCCAATCTCAGCTCTTCTATTTTCTTAAGGATTTCTGATCTTGTCTTATCAATTAACAACTGTCTACCATCAATTGCAGGGGCAGCTGAGCAGCGTCTAGTCAAAGACTCAGATACGGAGGAAAGCTTAGGCACAGGCTTGTTTGTTTCATATCCATTCGATATTTTCTGTTCCAGAACAATATTTGAGCAAATTTCTTCATGGCCATCGGCATAGGAGCTTCCTGATTCCACTTTTCTCTTCTTGGAAGGTCTACCACGCCTGGGCTTCAATACTTCATTCGAAGCAGTATACCCATTAGAACCCACATGACCTGTAGGTGTCACTGTGCGATGCTTCCCATTAACTTTGGTTTTGTTTGTGTCTCCACTGGCTTGATAAAAGACGAAAGACGACGCAGATGATCCATTAGGATCCAAGCCACCAACAGAATTTCCAGATGTGCTATCCTGAAATGATATATTTGAGACATACTCAGATCTGTATCCACCACTACGATGTCCCGATGCCCCATTAGGTGCACAGTATCCAGGGGTTGTTGGCATATAAGTAACACCACAACCATGACTTCCATAACCATTCTCAGGCGTAAAAGAGTAACTGGTATATGGGAAAGAACCATTCACTGGGGCTAATCCTGTTTCAACAGCAATGAAGACACCACGACAGTTCTTACAAGAAAGTCGCTTGTTGACATATTTCCTGAGATACTCATACTGGACATGACAGGAGGTGCAAACAGTCCAAAATGTATCAAGTCTGCCGTGAGAAGATGAAAACTTGGAACAGTTATCATAACCACCAGCCCCAGCACCGTATCCACCAAACAAAGTTCTCCTCTGATCATAGGAGCTTCTTTTAGCACTATCAGATAAAAGCGTCCATGCTTCAGAAACCAGTCTGAACGCCCCATCAGCTCCAACAGTTTTGTTCTTATCAGGGTGTAGCAGCACTGCCATCTTCTTATACTGTTTTTTTAATTTGGACTTGTCCGCGGATGGATCCAGTCCTAGAATTGAATAAAAGTCCAGTTCCCCATTAATCTTGGCCTCAGAAGCCATGTAGACTCCCAATGTGGCCACCATTTGAGATATGCCCTCCAGTTCAGGACACAGCATTTGAGCTTTGACAGCATAATTCCTTGCACCCACAAAGTTTTTCTCCACGAACTGCTTCTCGGCCAATATTTTAGCTTTAACTGCTTCCTCCATGTTGGATCCCATCTCAACTTTCAGCTTCAAACCAAACCCAAACCCAAATTCTCAAAGAGAACTACAACTACCATAGGCAGGTAACTGTCCAAGTTCCATACCAAAAATAGCCGCTGTTACTAGCTGCAGAAAACAACATTCCATAAGACATTCGGTGTTTCTTTCTGGACACATAAGGATTGTCACTAAATAAATCAAAATTGGAAGATAGCCCAACATCCAAATCAAAAAAGATTTTCCACTGCTGAAACCAAACTATTATTTATCAAAACTCATGCATTATGTTTAATTCAATTCCAATTAAGATAGATCAATTGAAAGTTTAAATGTTCTACTTCAAATTAGAAGCCCAGCTCGACAAACAAATCCAAAGAAAAAACAGCAATTCCTCTGCACTAACCATCACAATTAATTCCCAAAAAAATAAACAAATAAAACACTATCCCTTTTAAGACACTCGACCCTAGTCAACCAACCTCCAGCTATATTCAAGCTAGAATAAAAAGAAACAGATCACCCAAATTTTAGCATAATATCCTAATTAACCGGAGATCTAAGCTAAAAACAGCTAAAAATCATTTAATAAAGCGAAATCCCCCCTCCCAGCATTTTCGGCTCAGAAATAAACAAACTAAAAACACGAGACAAGCGGAAAACAAGATTCAGAAACAATCCAGACCTAAATTACTACAAAATCTCCTGATCCTAGAAAATTAGCTTCAGATCTACAGAAAATTTAGGGCAAATCTTAAAAAAAGTAAATCCGCCAATCCAATGCCGATAATACCCTCAGTTAATAATAGAAAAACATAAATAAATAGAAATTGAGAGCTCACTCATGGTTAAGTACAGAACAGGCGGGGAGCGGAAACTGTCCGAACCGAATATTCCGGCGGCCGACGGCTGAAGATTCCTTCAAAAATTGGAGCACCAAAAAAAATATAAAAATAAAAAATAATAATACTGTGGAGAGATTATTTAAAGTAGAAGTACAGCTACAAATATAACTATACGCAGCGGTTAAAAAATTATGCTAATATGTATATATAAAAAATTTATAAATTAAAATTAATTAGTTAAAAAAAATAAATATACAATTTGATAAATAAATAATAATTATTATGTTGAGTGAAAGTAACAGCTATTAGTATTTAATATGGGGGTATCCTACAGTGCGCACTGTGTGTTATGCGCACCCTCAACCTAGCGTTGGGGAAAGAAGAAAAAGGGCGAAAAAGGTAACTATTTTTAACACTTTATTTGATATTTATTGCTTGATTTGAATTTGAATTTTCTTTTTTCAATTTTAATTAAATTTTTTTTTTAATATTTTCACATTTTCTTTTTTGGATTTATCAGTATCATATAAATAGAAAAAAAATATAAAAAATTTTAAAAATATTATTATGAAATAAGTTTTGAAAAAAATGGAATTTTTTTATTTGGAATATGGAATTAAATTTGAAATTTAAAAATAAAAAGATTGCAAAGTCTTTCTATTTTTTATGGTGACAAGTTGTGAGGGATGTAGTGGGACCCATGGAAAACTAAGGCTAATTTTGTTCACTTCATAATAATAATATAATAATAATAATAAAAATAAATAAAAAGTTTAGCCCTTCTTTTGGGGAATTTATGGGCCAACATGGCTTTGAAATGGGTTTGACCCATTTCAAACCCATTTCAAAGAGATCCATTGGGCTTAGAGGATTTGCATAATGGCATTGGAGGGTTTCAATGGGCTATTTCAAAAGGGTATGCTACAATACTTTAATGACTTAATGGCTACTTTTACACCTTATCAAATTTAAGTACTTTTATCTTTTTCATAACTAATTTGGATTATATGGACTGGCTGGTCATTATCTAGGGGTGTAAATGAGTTGATCTCATGTTGAATCTGGCAAAATTTTTTAGGTCAACTCAATTTCACATAAAAATTATTGAGCTCAAGCTGGAGCTCAACCTCATTGAGTTTGTAAAATTAAACTCATGCTCGAGCTCAAACTAAAATTATTGAGCACGAGCATGAGCCCAATCTTATTCACCAAAAATAATATTATAATTAACTTATTTTTATTATTTTGTATTATCGTAGTTAAACTATGCGACCGTTTGTATTATTCATTAATTAACATATAGTTTAAAATTATTTTTATTATATTACATAATATCAATATAATGTTTAGTAATATAATGCTATTTATATTTTATCTCACGAATATTTTAATTTGATATATAATGCTAAGTCTTTCTTCATTATTAATGAAAATTTTCATATTAAGAACTTTCACCATTAATAAACTTAAATATTTAAGAAATATAAAAATTACAAGCTCATAGATTTTTGAACATTTACATTAGAGTTCAAGCTTAGCTCAACAAAGAGCTTGAGCTCGAAAACTCAAATTCGAGTGAGACCTTAATTAAGCTAGTTCATTGAGTTCATAAGCCAACTCGACTTATCTTATACCCTACGTTAGAGAGATGACTTATGATGACCAAAGAAGAAAAGCTCCAACTCTTTTGGTAAATGTCATAAATGTCCATTTTTAATTGGGCCAAAATATTTAATATGGTAGGATTTGTAAAAATGAACATGGGTTGGCCCAAGTCGGTTAGCTTGACCATGGACAGGATGTGTTCTAATTATCACTTGAAAAATATTTAATGACTCAAATTATTCTAGAATGTCATTTATACTCGTTTTGATACATGTCAACCTTTCCCTATATCCTTAAGTCAAACAATTACGATATGCAATGTTTAATTATTCAGTAATTCTGTCTAATTGATTTTAGATTGAATGAATATGACTAAGAATTAATATGTTTTCATTGCGCAACCTCTAACAGCAATAACGACCTTTTTTTTTTATTTGAGGTCCTAGCTTGCCCAGATCTAGTTCAAAATCCCACACAAAATATCAATTTTAAACGCAATTTATTACTTATTATCGTTCAAGATACATGCTTACAATATGTAATTAAAGAAATTTCTTTGCAAAATTGTGTGTTGCTTTTGCATAAACCAAGATACTTCCATGACTACAGGACCATCCATGCTAGGCTATTAACATTATTACATCTTTGAGTTCTATCAATTTAAAGACAGATAAGCTGCTTAATTTTCTATCAAGATAAACTCTTTTTTTTTTTTTTTGGATAATTCTATCAAGATAAACTCCAATACGAGGGGAAAAAAAAGGTAAAAAACAAGAAATATTCCAAAAATGACTGAATTTAATTTATTTAATTTCCTCAATCAATGCCATTGAAAAATCAATAACAAATAATTCCACCAAATATTAACCAAAAATAAATAAATAAGCAAAACTCGACCTATCAACTTATTTCCACATCAAACATTCACGGCTTTGCAAAGGAACATAAGCGACGACGGCGCCGCGGCGTCACCACTAACTCTTCCACCTCCACCACCGCCGAGCAACACCCTTTCATAATAATCCACACAGAACAACGACAGCGAAAGCTCCACCTCATGTCGAGTCCAAACTCGCCTCTCCCACTCGGGG
>JACFYI010000329.1:398725-411668 GCA_014898755.1 Handroanthus guayacan | reverse complement strand
ACCAAGTAGAGTTAAAAAGGTTTTGTGACAGTTTAGAAATAGTTCTCTATAGTCTATATTTTATTGCTCGAGATCTTTTAAGGAAAAAATCCACTACCATCAGTGTTGGCAAGATAATAATTTGGTGTGTTTGAGTCTTTCAAATGACAATGAATCTCAATTGCATTACATATATGTGTTCCATGCATGGATATACATTTATGGAAATATATATATATAGAGAGAGGTGATGAGAGATTTAGGGAATAGCCCTGATTAGGAAATCCCTAGTGAAGAAATAACATTGTTATCATTCAAGGTCTGCTGATGACAAAATTCGCTATTATGAATATTGATAGAACCATACTTCGATATATACTAGACCATATTCATATGTTTGTGTATATGTCCATCGATCTATGCATATGTTGTGTATATGCACTATTATCAAGAAAGCTAGGCGTCTAACATAAATAGTACATATGTATTACTTAAAGGAACAATTACCTCACACTCCCTATAATTTGTAGAATCATAATAACATCTAATACCTAATTCAACTTACAAAAATTTAACGGCACATGTATAATATTACAAGTAAACCTCCCCGAAAAATTATCATGTTTTAATCAGTATATTAAATTTTCAAAAGATGTAATTGTAATGTTACATAGGTTCAACTAAATGTTTTATAAGCTTAACCCCAAGGGATGTGACGTGGGTAATTATTCAAACCTCAAGAAATATTTTAGTACAATTGTGTCGAGCCTCATGGGTATTTAGGTAATTATTTATGTATGTATCACAGCACTTTATGCATGCATGTATTGATCTTCAAATTGTGTAATCTTTTGGGGTCCTATCAAACTGAAAAAAAATGTAAGCTTTACAATTATATGGTCATAGTGCAGTCTCCATCTAATTGGATCTTGATCCAAAAAGGAAAACCCCAAACTTGTATGAGACAGAGAGCACATAATTTAATGAAAAAGTTGTGTGAATATATATCCATTAAATCACTGGAAATTGACCATATATATTCAATTATGATTGTTATGTATTGTCTTGGATCTTTGTCTTTTGGACATATATATACATATACATACATACATATATAGATGTGTATTTTTCCCCACACGCACACACCCACATGTGTCTGTGCGTGAAAAGGTACATGTTTTTTAATCTTGTGATTCTTGGTTGGGGAAGAATTTGATGGTTGCAAGATTACAAGAATGGCCCGCAAAGTCTGCAAAATTATTAATATTTCTCCACATTTCATAATTAACTTACTCCCTCGACCTCTATCATATGTACTTTGTTGTTGTGCAAATTAGGAGAAAAAGTCAAACACTTGAAGTTTTGTTATCAAAATCATTAAAAAAGGAAAAAAAAAAAGGTTTTAATTCTTTTTTTATTTTAAGGACATTTAATTAATTCTATTCTACCTTTTTGAACTTGCAATTTTCTTCAAAGGAAATCATGCATGGTTTTAGCAATATATTGGTATATTTTTTAGAAATGATTAGAACTCCTTTGTTAAATTTCAAGCTCAAATTATTCATTTATCCATTATTTCTGTCAAAATATCCAAACATGAGGATGCACATCTTTTTGCACTAAAAAAACCCTTCTAAAAAACAATAGACATCAAACTTTCTTATATTTCTGAGGATAAAGGTCGTTGTCTCCCCGTATCAGGGGTTAAAATGCATCTTTCTTAAAAGCATAAATTAATTAGTGCAGTGTCTATTATTTTCTTTTATACAGGATTTCCTGTCCATTTCGTTTTTCACAAGCGGTAAAATATAATTTACCTATTTTTATACACATGTTTGTGCAGATGATAAGGTTGAATTAATTTCCTGATAGGATCTCAGCTGGTGGTGAAAAAACAAGTAACTAAAAGTTTAAAACTTGTGTCAAAAGAAACAAGGGATAAAAGGTAAGAACAAAAGGACTTGGGAATAGAAACAAATACTCTGCTCTTTTAGCAGAATTCATCAGAATAATGAGAGCAAAAGGAAAGGTTCTTGAATTAATTAGATTTTTGGAAAAATACTCTCACAAGGAAACTTCTTCGAGCTAACATGCAAACTGATGTTTGTAATCTTATAAGGCCAAAATAGTACTGTTTTTGATGGGTCCTAATCATCTCAGACATTGGCATTTTATCTTTATCATTTTGTGATGGATTGCACTCAAATAGAAAGTATCATAAACCATTAATGATAATTTTATTCCATTAAAGTTTAAAATTTTCAGGTCAATTCTATTAAGGTGAAACCCATGTTTGGTCGTCAGTCAGTATCGTCTGTTTCAAATGATATTTTATTTTCTATGTCGTGTTGTATGTACATGCTAAGTATACTTAATATTTTCTTATAGAAATATGGAGTTGTAGATGCATGCAGTTGGCATATATATATATATGCAATGAAATAAAAGATGAAACATTAATCGAAATAGAAAATCCAAAATGGTTTTTAGTAGGTTGTTTTGGGGAGGGAAGTGAGACTCTTATTTTGGAAATAAATTAGCGGATTATGACATTTATTTAGTTATGGGTAGTTTTTAAATTGAGATAATATTAAGCAATAGTTTTAATATAACATATGAAAGCACACCAGTGATATAATTACCTAAGGGTCTCATAATAGTGTACATATAGTTTTCATGATTTAGAAAAAGAAGTCACAATAAATTTCAGAAACTAATAAAGTATAATAAATAACTAAGAAAGAATATAATCTTAACAATTCAAAATTTAGTCAAGAGTTATATGATGTGAATATGACTCGGTTTAAAGAACTCAAAATTTAATCAAAATTGCACAAAATTGGTCAAAATTACCCATGTTCTGTTTTTTATGTGTATATAAATATGTTCAAAGAATCTATAACATTTTGTTAATGCATACTTTGATGATTTATAAAATCAAAAAATTCAAAATTAATGCTAAATTATTTTTTCAATTATTATAAAGAATAAAAGAATAAAATTTTGTCTAAAATTTTCCAATTGTGGTGAAAAGACTACCTTCATATATCATGTATTATTAATATAGACTTTCAAATGTTAATGAGTTTAAACATTGTACATTAAATTTCATTAGTTGGCATAATTTGATAATTTACAAAATTCATAAACAAGACAAACAATATTAAGGGATCAATGAAATAATTCCAATTGATACAAAAAGATTCAAAAAATAAAAAATCAGAATTTGGTTAAAATTATTATTATAAAATAGCCCACTTTCTATATTTAGTAAGATAAATTTATATGTGTGTGAAAAATATTTAAAAAAATAATAAAATATCATAAATTTGATAATAAAATTACAATTAATGTTCCCAATTTCCCATCTTGAGTTGGATATAACTTGTTCTTTTCTTTTTTTTTTTTTAATAAGTGAGTTGGATATAACTTGAAAGTATAGCAAATATGACCACAATCATATATATCAATCTACCACTTTATTCATGTTTCATGTCCTATTTCATTGCAGGAATGCATATCAAGTATATGGTGTCACAATCTTGTATTTTGGTAAGAATATATTAAATACATTTAACATGTATTTATAACACATAATATAAGATGATACGTTGTTTTGGAACGGGGGACCACTTACTCCAATAAGCATGAATGCGAATCACTCCAAGTTCACGTAAAGATATTATAAAGTAAAATACTGACATTATTATGTATAATACGATGATCGACAACCTCATTTGGATATTGACCATGCAAATTGACCATCTTGTGATCAACAATTTGTTTCACTTCATCTACCTTATTACCATTCTCCCACTCATCAACAAACAATGACTATTACCTATACAACACTCAAGCACCAAGAATCATCAAAAAAACATCATCAAACCTCAAAGGTTGTAATGAATTCTTGTTTCCTTATTCCTCACCTGTGAGATCGCCCCATCGAACATTGTGTTTAGCTGCGAGATAATGTGCTCCAACGGGTCCCCTACTCCCGTAGGGGTACAACTCCGGTGCAATTTTCCTCTCTTCCAACTCTTTCAGCACTGGTGTAAATAGAGACCATGCAGCATCAAGTTCATCGCTCCTAATGAATAATCTTCGCTCACCTTCTATAGCGTCTAAAAGGAGTCGTTCATAAGCATCCGGTATTTCCCTTGGGTACCTTTGGAGTTTTATTGAAGATCATAAGTTAAGTTTCGGTGGAAATGAAGATTGTGAATTAATTGTGGCCTAAATGAGCTGAACCTGACCAGTTTTTCTGGCTCAAGTTCAAGCTCGAAACAAGTGAACCGAACTTCAGCACTTGTTCAAGCTCAACTCTACTTGTTTGACTTTAAGTTGTGCTCAAGCACGAGAATATCTATTATCTTACTTTACTCGAAACATGGGCTCAAGCTTAAATTCCAAAAGCTTAATTATTTTACAAAAATTGAAAAGTGCGCAAAGTATCATATCATTTAAAATTATAGATATATATATGTATATATATATATATATTAAAAAGCGGCTTGTAAGCTAGTTATATACTTTTTTTTTTAATGATAAAAATGGATAAGATAACTGATTCGTGAGCCTACAAACAAAAATTATTACGCTCGAGCTCAGCTTAAAGCCTACACAAAGCTGACATAAGCTTGAACGTTTTTCAAGCCAGCTAGTGATGCATCTTGGTTCATTTGCGTCCTTAACTCGATTTTAAATATTTACCTGGCTTTGTAAAGAAGGTTAAGGTCGCTGCGGTCTAGTCTCATTCCAAGGCCGGGAACCTTGTTGTTAATTTTCAAATATATGGCTTCATCTGGCTGTACACGAAGCACTAGCTCATTCGTAGCCTTATCCAGATCGGTCGCAAAGTTCCGTTTAAACAGGTTACCTGGTACGTGTCTGAACTGAACTCTAATCTCTGCCCTGATTTGCACAAGGAAAATGCCATCGTGTCAAATAAAAATGTCGAAATCCAAAAAAAGGTCTCGACGAAGAATAAAATCCAGCTACCGTTTTGTGTGGAGAGCTTTGCCTGCTTTCATGAGGAACGGCACTCCATCCCAACGAGCATTATTGATAAAAAGGGCCGCTGCAGCAAATGTTGGAGTTGTACTGTTACTAGGAACCGTCGGATCGTCTGTATATCCTGGATACGATTTAATGCCTTTGCTATGCCCCTTATATTGGCCAACGACTACGTCTTCAAGCTGCAGCGGCCTCATTGATCGCAAAACTTTTACCTGATAACCATTTATGTTTTGGCTTAATGTACATGGTAGTCCATCTCCAGAAAAAAGAAACAACGCAAAAAATAAAAAAATTCAAATAATTCACTAAACGTTTTGAAGAAACACAACAAATTCTAATACCTTCTCGTTTCTAACATCTTCTGCATCCAAGCTAACCGGTGTTTCCATTGCAAATAATGCTAGTATTTGTAGAAGATGATTTTGCATTATATCTCTGATGATTCCATAGTTATCGAAGTATCTGGAAACAAACATAGCCATAATTTATCTAATATTTTAAATATCAAATATGTTTGATGTATTTTGGGTATATGTTTCATCTTGCATTTTATTGCATGGATATATGCCGTGAATGCTCATTATCAATCAAGTATTTTTATAAGAAATACTAAATAAACTTAGCGTATATCCATGCGATGAAATAGAAGATAAAACATATTCTCTAATAGAAGATCTGAACTGGTGTCAATGAGTCTCACCCTCCTCGTCCTTCAGTACCAAAATCTTCAGAAAATATCAACTGGACACTACGGATGTAATTTCTCGACCAAAGAGGCTCAAAGACAAGATTCGAAAAACGAAGTACCGAAAGATTCTCAACTAACTCCTTGCCCAAATAATGGTCAATTCTGTGTCAAATATAACAACTTCTCAATCACATGAATTGCTCTCATCATAAAACGAAAAACTTAAGGCATATATACCGGAAAATTTGGTCCTCAGTCAGATACTGCTTTAGACATCTCGTTAGCTCACTAGATGACTCTGAGTCACGACCAAATGGCTTTTCAACAATCACCCTCGTCCATCCAGTTGTCGAAGAAGCGTTGGTGCTGGCACATCGCACCACATCGACAAATATGTTTGGAGGTATGGATAAATAAAACAACCTGTTGGATAATCGACCGCCCTGTAAAAATATTATCTCAAGTTTACTGTCTTTGATTTATCATGTTTTATTAAAACTAAAAATTAATTATGGATCATTGCTATTTTAACACAATATTATCACAAGGTTTAGCATGATGATATTCCGCTTTTTCACAATATTATCAGGCAAGTACTGTAAACTTGGAAGGGAGGTTTTCGTAAATTTCAAAAGGGGAGGAATTTAGTGTATGCTTACACCATCTTCCGAGGGAGGCCGCTGCAATTAAAGAAAAATATTTTTTTTGGCCCGCAACTAATAATGCAATAAAATGTTGAGAGAAAGAAGTTAAACCTCTTTTTCTTTAAGTTTGCAGCTCAACTCTTGAAAGTGCTCCTCTGAATTATATTGACCTGAATGGTAAAAGCATCTCTTTAGAAATTGTGCCATCTTGTCGTCACAGTTTTCTCTGGAAATCACAGTTAACTCGAAAATATCAGATATTTGCATTAAGCATTTTGAATAACGTCATCGAACCAATGGATACCTCTTATCAATTCTGCAAGTTAAGGTTCTACTGATCATGTTTCTCAACTCCTCGTCGTTCATCTTCGTCCGAGAATAACCAAAAACAACAAAATTCTGCAGTTTAAAGATGAATCAGCAGCAAACATTATGGAAAACGAGTGCAAATACTTTTAACGATCTTACTGTTGCCACAATAATACCAAACAGAAACATGTGAGAAACAAAAACAAAACCTCGGGCAGGCAATCCTCGTAATAAAGGGCAAAAAGAGCAGGAAAAATCTTCTTCTTTGCGAGATCCCCTGATGCACCTACAACAGTTATGCTAAGAGTAGAATCCTCTTCTATTTCCAAAAGACGCAATTCTTCTGCCTGAGGATTTGTAGCTGAGCCTTCTGCATATTTAGTACTTAGAAGTGTAAATTGGAACTAAATTCATCAAGAGAAAACACAATAACAACAGAACAGAAGAAGCAATGCATTGAGGTTTACCAGGGTTAACTAGGTTTGCAAACGAACCTAGCTAGCTCGAACTTGAGCCTGATTCCTATAGATTTCAAGCTGATCTTGAACTCAAACCTATGGCTTCACACAAATTCAAGCCGAACAAACCGATCTGGGCTGAGTCCGAGCCTAGTTTTCCTCAACTCATAGAGCTCAAGCCCGAAACAATGGTCAAATCAAATGTTACTATAGTGATCATCTCTTACTTAAGTTTCTTAAGACTAAATTCTGATTCTTGAGATTTTATCATGGCTAAAAACAACTTATCCAGCCAAATTTAAACCAATGATCTATATTTCACAGATTAAAAAATATACACTGTAAATTATAAGTTGCAAAGCTTCTACTTCATTATTACATCTAAGAAACGATGAACTTCATTACGCCAACGACGTCATACATGTAGATCAACCAAAATTTGCATAAAGATTCTTAAAAGTAAACAAAAAAAATCACATGCTACTTTCCAAATCTCCACATTCTAACCAACAAAAACAAGAAAATTACTCCACTTAGAAACTTAAAAACGTACCATCTTGCAAAGAAACAGCATTAAGAGGGTGCCCATTAGAGGAGTTGAGCTCAAAATGACTTCTCAATTGAATTCTTGCAAAAATCTTGGGAGCCCACTTGAATAAATGGCTTTTACTTGGTGAAGAATTGAGCTTTCTGGGGTAACACAACTTCCCATTATGGAAAGAAGAAAATGAGGTTGAAGATGAATGAGAACAAGGAGGACTCAACAATTTAGCCATGCAATTGAAGAGAAGGGACCGTGATTTTCTCGATTACTTTCAGGTGGAAGCTTTTACTTGAACTTACAACATTCATTCAAGATGATGATTTCATTTTAGAAAACCATTTGAGATATTTATTGGATATTTATTTCCTTGTTTCAGATTCTTGACTTGAATGTGTCCGCATTGTTTATGTGGCCTTTGGGTTCTATGTAATCCTTTATATGAGGTCAAGAATTTTTCTACTTTATTATAATATCCAATCTTGATTAGGAAACAGATAGATCTTGGGCTGAATTTTGAAATAATGGATTATCAATTCGTGGGCTTCAATAGGGAGCTTTGACTAGTAAGGACTTTTGGGCTGTTCGAAGGGTCATTTTGGTTCAGATGACTCTGTTTGATAAAATGTCTTTTAAGTTTTTTATTTTAATATTGATGAGTAGGAAAAGTCTAGGGATTCATATTGTGGCAAATTGGGAATCACAACTAAAGTTGTATAGATTCTTATGGTTAAAACTGCTTTCACTACACAAATACGTTTGATTTAAGGTCGGGATTTCTTCTAATCAATAATTTAAATTGGTCATAAGATAAAATTCAAATAGCTCAAATCTAAATTTGAAAAAGTCACTAGAAACCTAGGAAAGACATTCAACATTGAAATAGAGATTATTATATAAATGTAAAATATAGTAATTTTGATTATGTAGACATTGGGTTGGAAATAACAAATTCAAGAAGAGTAGGGCAATAATAAATATAATTGCGTACATATAAAAAGTAGTGATTTTGCTCCTTTATAGGATATTAGGCTAGGATGACATATTTAAGGACGCACGGTTCATTACACAATAATCAATTTAGCAATAAAATTGATTGAGTAACAATAGAAATTCAGTCTACAATACACAAATTATCCCATTAATGTCAAGGGTATTTTTAAAATACCAACATTTTAGTAAAAGAGCATCTACTTCATTTTGAGATGCTTAAAAGAAAAGAAAGAAATATTTTTGAGATGCTATTTTTCCCATTTTTTTTTTCCAACCTCCCCCCACCCCACCCCGGCCAATTGGAAGGAAAGTCACCTCAAGAAACTTCCTTGTAATTCTGTGAATTACTTTGGTTTCTAGGTGATAAACTCTCTCTATGCATGCCAACTAATTTCCTCTAATATGAAAAGTAGTCTCTTTCAATCCCATTCATCCATCCCCATCATTGCAATTGAAAATCATGCAACTACATTTCAAAATCGAATTAAACAAGTCCCTACTTTGTATTTATTCTCCTTAACAAAGATTAACAAGACTATTCGGAGGGCCCCTAATCTTGGTTTAATTTATGTGTATGTAGCCTTAAAGAACAACAATAAGTCGGTCCCTACCCTTGAAATTATCAATAATAATTAGGTCCTTTTAAGCAAGGTTAATTTTCAATTATCTTATATTTGAGAAGAATCCCCCTTTGTCTTTCGAATATACCCCTTACAATTAGGCATTGTAAAATATGCCTTTTAAAATTTTTGTAACAGCAACTAATAACTAGTAAAATTTATAACATAAAAATACATATTAAGGAATAGCTCGTAATTTCAAAAGATACGGCCTATTTTTTTATAATAATTTCAATCATTATGGCTCCTTTTTTTTAAAAAAAAATAATAATTAACCCTATAAGCAAAAACAAACTAAAAAAAAAATTACTTTTAAAGAAATGTATAGAGAAAATTGATATCAAATGGTGAAATATCGCGAAAAATTCAATAAAAATCACAAATATTAGTACATAACACAAAGTTAGATTAATATCTAAAGACAAAAACTACGAAATCTCAATCCCTTATTGATCATCAAACGTCAAAAAAGGAAAAAAAAAAGAGAAAATCATACACCACGAATTTCTTGCTTCACTTTCTTGATAAAATCTTCAAATTTCTTCTCCAATTCATCATCAATCGCTTCTTCTTCTTCTTCTTCTTCTTCTTCCCATTCTTGATAATCTTCTTTTCCTTCAACTTCTTCATAATCAAGAATCTCCCCTTCTCCCTTCTCATCATCACCTCCATTAATTTCCCTTCCTTTTTCTTCAACAACTTCATCTTTTTCAACAATCTCTAGCTTATGCTTTTCTTGAAATCCAATCCCATCAGCTTTTTCACCAAGACCATCAACATTTCTAACACCCTTTGAACTTGTTTGCACAGGGGTAATCTTCCTTATAAGCCCAGAAGTTCTTATAATCAGGACAAGAATCCCATTACATAGAAGGAAAATATAGTTTCTCTCAGAATTGTAAGTGAAAACTTTGATGGAAAGATTTGAAACAAGATAATCATAGGATTGAACAAGAACATCAACAAGTGAAGAATGAGAGAAAAACAGAGAAAAAACAGAGACTGAGACAAGAATTTGTGTAAGTTTTTTAAGATAGTAGAATTTGATTGAAGGATTATTCTTAGTTTTGATGTTGCTATACTCATCGTAGTAATCCATGATTTTGAGGGAAAAAGAGAATGGAGAAATTGATGTTGTAAGAAAGAGAAGAGTTTTGGTAAGTTTTATGATGTAATGTGGGTGCTATATAAAGTATTTTTGGAGTGATGAATGGGTTATGAAACATATCAACAAATGGGCCTTTTTGGAGGACTTTCTAGCAAGTCTTTGTCTTTGTCCAAAGAGTAAATGAATGGAGCAATATATGATGTAAGAGAATGTTTTTTTTCCTTCTTTTTAACCCCCCTTTCTTCTTTTCTTCATTCTTTGGTTGAATTGGATTTTTGTTTTAAGTTAAAAATATGCTTTTTTTTTTCTTTTAAGTTGAAAGTATGGGTTTGGAGTTAGGTTTGGGGTTGATTGCAATAATGAGATAAGTTACTATAAATAAATAACTAGCTCGAGTTCTAATTATAAAGTGGTTTTATATGATATGAGTGGATAATTATATTATTATCGAAAAGTAAAACTTATATGTTATGTTATTTTGGAATCAATACTTAATAGCATAAGCTACTTTGTTCAATTGGATCAACAGTGCCATTTTATTCTTAAATTTCTCTTGTTTGATGTCATTATGTGCAACACATGGATTTTATGTGAAAACATTACTGAAAAATTGGAAGAGAACGTTAGTATTGACCTCGATTAGTTTGAGATTGATAATCTAAAAATCGCTATCAAACGAGATCAGAGGCGTAATTTTTTAAAGATAAAAGTCAAACCATATCAAGGCATTGTCTCACTAATATCAACTGGTGATATTTTATCCTGAAAACAAATTTTAAAGTATGAGAGATAACAAGCAACTTATAAATTAGTTTAAGGGTGTCAACTCTCATGATGTTTGATATATCATTATCGAATAATTTAAAATAACAGAATTTTTATTTCATATTTTATAATCCTCTCCAACTAAAATAGAATATAAAATGCAGGCAAAAAATATTCTTTTTCAAAAATTAAATAGTTTTATTAGAAAGATAGTCAAGATCCCAATCTACCCTTTCATTCAAGAAAAATAAATGCCTAGGACCGGCGTTAAGACTTTTGATTTTGTAAATTTATGAACGTCACCATCCTGCAAAGACCGCGACCCCATCGATATAGACATTCTGCGAACCCCGACATCCGTTGTTGGTGGCGGGTCAATTTAGTTTAGATATGCATGACAATAGCATTAAAATAAGATATATAACAAAATCTTTTCAAATGACCTTTTTGATCTCATTCGTATTCTGATCGAAGAAAAAGGTTCAGCTATCTTTCGGAAGGCGATGGAAGTGTTTCGAAAAAAATATATACTAATTTGTAACTTTTTCATTTATATGTATGTATGTAGAGTGTTTAGAAGTATGTATAACTTTACACTGCAACACCTGAGATATATAAAAAATTGACTGAAACATTACAACTGAACTCTATCTATTAATCTAATATATTAAATTTTTCAAGGAATTTAATTATAATATTGCACAAACTAGAATATTCATCTGATTTTTTCATCAGTTAAACTAATGATAGCAATATTATTATAATTTCTCTAACTTACAAATAATTTTTTAATAATTAGATAAAATCTTAAGAGACATGAGAGATAATCATACCATCCTTTACTATGAGTTGACCGACTTGTCCAACGGGGCAAGGTGTTTCACAATATTCCAAAATGTTCAACAAAGTATAAATGTGACAAAATCCATTCAAAATTGTCAGTAAGCAGGTTGATGGGAAGTGGGAACACTAAAATATTTTTCCACAGAAGAAACGAGTCAAGGTGGACCTAAAATGAGTATGGCGTAGTAAGTGGGCTTAAAATTTGCTCATTTTACAAAAATACGAAAATACAAAAATTGAAGAAGTCTATGGGCAGGGGTCCCCATAGGACCCCGGGAAAGACCTGTCACAAATTCTATGATATTATTATTTTGCTTTATGATATCATCACATCCACATCCAATGATAATATCAGATTACATGATATCAGTAATTTCACATTATAATGTAATCATGTCCACCTGCAATGATACATCAATAACTAATAATCATCTTCGATATAGAATTGGTGAAAAAAAAGAAGAAGAAGAAGAAGAAGAAGAAAATCAATAACTAATAATCATCTTGGTTACATTGTTAAAAAAAAGAAAAGAAAAGAAAAAAGAAACGATAAAAGACGAAGAACGATATAAAACCGTTTTACAAGCTATTCTCAAGTAGAACAAGTGTGATAACCATCTCACAAGAGACATTTTCCAAGCAAAAACATACTAAGCCAATATGTTTGAAGAAGATTAAGTTCTCACATGGTGATCTCAACTAATGTTAAAATAAGATTAGCTCCCACAGCATCTAAACAGGATCAACAAGGGGGAGCATTAACGTGTTCACGGCGACTAAAAAGATCGACGAAGAGCATTATCCTCGAAAATGAGTCTAAAACTAGCTTATGACACGAATATTTTGAGGTGTTTTCTGTCGGTGGTATACAGCGCCGCGGCATCTCAGAAATATAAAAATATGCAATAAGATTTATATACTCAAGGAACTTACTAATGCACCCTTGAGCAGTCGTGGATTAATAGATATTTTCCAT
>JACFYI010000329.1:352347-398625 GCA_014898755.1 Handroanthus guayacan | reverse complement strand
AAATAACTTATTTCTTCTTCTTTATTACAATTACATCAATGATTACATAAAAAATTTTAAAAAAAAATTCTTGACCCGTTTAACCCGGACCCATTTAGCCCGTTTAAGACTTATTTAATCCGAAACTGTTTAGCCGTTTAAGGCCCGTTTAGCCCGGAACCATTTAGGCCCGGCCTTATTATTAAAAGGGCCGATTAGGGGCCAGGCCACCCCAAAAGAGATTTCGGCCCCTCTAAGCCCGGAACCGTTGCGAGCCGGGCTAAACAGTTTCATGGGCCAGGCTAGCCCGGCCCGGCCCGTTTGACACCTCTAGATACAAATATTATAACTCAAAAACAAGACCGATTCATATTAATATGGATGTGTCCGTTTTGCACAATCATCCCTTAGCCAAAATCACAAAGGGAGAACAAGACAAATGAAAATTTGTAATAGAACGATCTGAAGAAAACTTCAGTATCATCAACAAAACCATTTCAAGTACTCAGGAAACGTGAGTCGTAAATAATAACAATCATGATATCAGTGATCTATCATAGTCATGTACATCAAATGCACAACAAACAAGGTAACATTAAATACTATCAGTTGTTCTTCAGTAAGAGTAGTATATGTCGTATTTCAATTCAGCTTAATGGAATAAATTAAAACATTGCATTCAGGTGTAAGGAAGACTCTTTCTTCAATTTATCAAGTATTCAGTGGTCCAATTTGACTAACTTCTGCCAAGAAAGAGAAATAATAAATCTCCTCTTTCTATTAGCCTTTCAGAGCCAAATCCTGCTGCATGTGCTCCTCGTAATACTGAAGGTACGAACTAAGACTTAATGATGTTGTTAGGTGATATACGTCTATCACTAACGGGCATATTTCGGACATGATCAAGAAGTTGTGTAAGTTCTGCATGAACGAAATCAAACCGTTCCTTGGAGCCAAATGATTCTGAAAATAAAGATGCTGTAAGTGAATGAAAGGTTTGGGAGCACTCATCGTTGCCGTTTGTAATCATTTGACCATCCAATGGAATTAAGGAACTCTCCAGTCTCCATCTGAGCAGAAAATACTTTTCGGGGATTTGAAAGTAGTTCTTCGCAACAAGCACTCGGAGGGAATGTCTGCACAATATGCCAGAATGTTCAAGTTCTTTACAAGAACAATGGACCTGCTCATCATCAGGAATCCAAATTACAAGACATTCTCTTTCCATTTTCTTATAATGCCTCACAAGATACGAGCCATCAGCCATTTCTGTTATTGCATACTGCATTGACAGCATGATTTCATGCTGCAAGGCACTAAATGCAAAAGGTGTAAGAACAGCCCGTGCGTGTTCCTCCAAAGGGAGGCATGTTTTTGTGGGCAAATACAAGAGTTCTCCCATTTTCTCACTCCTGAAGTTCGCAGCAGTATGAACCTGCCACAGTTTAATAAACAATGTTAATATGAGAAAGGGAGGGACTGAAATTTTTCATAAGATAAAGTTCAGCAAAAACCTGTTCGAAAAAGCACAGCAGTGATGATTGCACACTTAAGACATTCTTCAAGAATATCTCGACTGATTTGTAATACTCAGGAGTCATACTACGGGCCAAGAAGAAATTACGAACATAGCAAAACGGCCAAGATGTCCGACAAGAGAAAAGGAGAGAAATGTGTTTATCCGAACTCATTCCAAACTGAGCAACTAGATGATTCCACTGATGCTCAAAATCTTCTACATTTTCTAGACGACACAATACTTCAAATTCAGATTTAAAGCTTGAATATTGCACGCCAAGCTGGGAAGAGAACCAACTCGACATTTTGGAGAGGACTTGCCATACACAGATTATTTGTTTAGCACTGGGCATCTCAATTCTGAGGGCATCTCTGAGACCTGAATCCATATCTGTAACAACAGTCTGCGGCCGTCTTCCTCTCATAAATTGGACAAAAACCTGAAGAAGAGCGACAAAGTCACAGGTTTGAGTCAATTTTGAATCTATATGCATTGTGATCAAAAGGATAGCACCAACACACCTGTAGGGCCCACAAAAATGACTTCGACGTCTCATCTTGAAGTAGAGTGCATCCAAAGAAAATCGGTCGGCCATGATTGTCAATACCAAACCACATGCCTAGGATCATACCGTAGGTGATAGAACGGTATGAGGTGTCCATGGTAACAACATCCCCAAAGAGTGAAAATGCCCTGATGGAGTCTCCATAAGTCCACGCAATGTTTTCGACTTTCCCATTGTCATCCATTGTGAAATTATAAACAAATCCCTCATCCCTTTCTGCTGCCACCTTGCATGCCTCGAGAAGTTCGAGCAGGTCATTGTCACGCTTCATAATCAACATAGTATCATTTTCTTGAACAGTTTTTTTACATGATCTGACAAAATTCCTAACATCTTTTTCTATAAAGGGTAACTGCCCTGGTTGAACCCCCTTTTCTAATTCAAGCACTTTCACAATCCGATTAACAGGGAATCCAGCTTTTGAAAGAAGAAGGATACGTTCTTGATCAGCTTCGTCGATTTTCCTATAGGCAGGAAGTAGGCGTACTTGATCATCTTCCAATAATTCATGATTGTGAACATTACTAAACTGAGAAATATACCACTGAGGCACACCATCGACAATCTCTTTAGTCAAGTACAACTTTGCATCACATCCACAGCGTACTGATTTCCTGTCTCTAGGGTGCTCCACATTAGCCTTCTTCCTCGGCTGATTAAACCCAGAGCGGTAACAAACAAAATCCCTTCTATAAACACCTAAGTTTTGGCTTTCTGTTGAGCGTGCTTTTCTAATAGAAAATCCATTCTTCCGTGCGAAGTTGCTATAATACTCAAATGCTTCATCATCAGTTTTAAATATTTGGCCAACATATGGATTAAAAACAACTTCTTGTGATGATGAGGACGACAATTCACTCTTTATGGATTGAGATGCTAGGGTGTTTTGATCATCTCCTTCATACTTAATGTAGCACTTCCAATCTCCACACGGGCACTGCTGCCTTCTAATCCAAACGTTATGCAGCGGCTTTACTGCCATCAAATTCCGTAAAAAATCCTTAGCAAAGAGCGAGCTTCCTAGTCCGCATCAGATCTTTTGCGTTCTAATCATCCAATCAACATAAGAAACCTCATAAACCTTCAAAAGGTTAAATGCAAATTGCACTAACCTCTTATATAACCTCTTCAACAATAAAATAGTGCTTCTTTCAAAATGGAAACAGAAAACATTCCCCATTCCATGAAAAAGGGATACACAAGATAAATTCAAGAAGATACCAACATCCCCACCCCACATTCCAGTTCCAAATAAAATTTCTAAAAAGAATTCAACTAAAGGGTATATTAACCAATTTTTTCTTGATGCAGTACATCAGCAAGAAAGATGGAATCAGAAAAGTGCAAATGAACAATGCTCAGCAAATAATAGACTCCATAAATATTCTAAAAGAGTGAATTAAGATAAGAATTCGGCAGCATGAACCAAATTGGGAAGCTAAAAATAGCAAAAATGGCTGAAGAAAATACAATTAATTACCTGAAATAGCTGGAGTCTCGACAAACACTCCAAGAATCACTTACATTTCCTTGGCTTCTCTGCAGCCCTCAATCAAATCATCTTTCGTTTTCCTCAAATTTTAATCTTTCTGCGAAAAATTTGTTTCTCAACTGTGAAGTCAATTGTCTGAGCAAAGAAGTTAAAGTAAATAAGGCCTCGTTAATGGGCCTTGAAAGGCCAATGGAAATGAAACTTGATGTTACAAAATGGGCATTTTTTGGCTCGTTAGAGCCCGTTTAAAACATTTTTCACGTATTTTTTTAATTTAAAAATAAAAAATAAAAATAAGGGAATAAGAAGAAGAAGTAAAAAGATACAAATCTGTGATTGCGAAATTACAAATGTTACCCTCGTCTGTTTAAAAGTTTTAAGAATGGGTGCTAGAAGGACACGACTATAAGTAGAATATTTTATAAAATATTTTAAAATTTATAATTTAAGTCTTGAGGTTTGAATGAAATGATTTAATAAATCTTGTTACTTGTTAGTAACAAAATTTTATGATTGAAATAATGAACCTCAAAAAGAATATCAAGATCCTAAAAATAATATAAAAATCTTAACATTTTGACAAAGTGTTCCCAAGTACTTAAATTAAAATGATAGTGTTTGTCAAATATATAATTTTCCACATTTTTAATTATAATTTTAAATTTTAAATTATGATATGAGGATTATAAATTATTTTTATAAATCTCTTTTAACTGAATAGCAAAATTTGAAATAAAAAAATACCTCTAAATTTTGATAACCAAAAACCACTTTTGCAAAAGCAGAAATTACTTTACCAAACACTTTTAAAATCACTTTTTAATAGTTAGAAACTAAAAAATATTATTGAAAGCAATACCAAACACCCACTATAATCCCTTCAAACATTTTGAATCCCAAACATCCTAAACATTTTGAATCCCAAACATCTAATAATGTCTTCCGTTTTCATACTTTGGATCAATGAGTTATCAAATTTGAGAACAACTTTGGTTCTATAAATATAGATTTAATGTCTTGTAGCATCCATGAGATTTGGTATAATTCATCAAACCGCAAAAGTTTTTCCTGCGTTTATTATAGGAAAACCCTAATAAGCCGCATATTACGAGAAAACATCAGCACCAAGTTTTCCAAAAAACAAAGGAACAGACATAGCACAAGGACCATTGATCCTTGCCATCACAGGAATAACCAGGTATAAATGAAGCAAAATTGTTGCATTAAAACAAACAAGTGACACCAGGAAGTTGCCTAATAGGTTTTAAGAAACAATATCAACCACAATAATAATAATTCAAGACAAAAGTTCCATGAAAGACTCGAACCAACATAGACAAACATTTTATGAGGTGAATAAAGATGCCATAAGTTATCCAAAATCGGGAGACTGGTAAAGAAACCAGCAGTAAGATCACCGCAATCTCCTGGCCTCTCTCTCAGACTCGAGAAGGGTGAGAATGTCACCCTCCCTAACAGGTCCCTTGACGTTTCTCATGATGAACCGGTTCTGGTCATCCACAAACTTGACTCTCACTTGGGTGACTTGTCCCCTAGAGCCTGTTCGTCCTATAACCTTCACCACAATAGCGTGCTTGATCTGAGAATCCATTCTGCAAAAGCAAAGAGTTTTTCAGACAAAGAATCAGAACAATCTGTTCAAAACACCAATTAGAAATGAATAAAGAGTAGCCATAATTTTAAAACAACAGTGTTTCAAAAGCAAAAGAACAATACTCGGAAAGAAATCAACCCCCCAGCGTTTGGTAACAAAGCGATTGGAATAAGGAATAGCTACACCTAAATTACATTTAGATTTTTGCCAACGGCCTGAGATGAAGTGGCAAAACAATGGTTGAGGTCTTGGGTTTAAGTCCCACCATGTTTCGCATTGCTCTATTTTTTCATTCTAATCAATAATTCATGGACGTGTTCCAATTATAGTTGATTAGTTGCAGGTAAACATAATAATATAATAATGTGCTCGGACGGTTCCACTCAAAACAGAGGGGATTGGATATATCTTTCATAAATTCCAATTTTCATGAACTGAATTTATACAAATCCAAAGAAAGCCATCAACTTAAAACACCAAAGCAGTCCACCTCACTCTTAGAGAATAACATAAGTACAACATTGACAATAAATAAAAAACTAGGGGGAAAAAGGAAAGAAAAAGCAAAACTAAGAACCACCAAATTAAACGATTCACAGCAACAATATGCATAAACCACAAAATCAATTAGAAGACACTAGAGCAACAGAATTTTTTAATCACTTTTAATAACAATCATCACCAAATAATAAACCAACGAAGAATTAACCAAAATTACTCCTTTTCTGATTTGTTTTCCTTCGAGAATTACTCTTCAATTTTAACCTCGATATACAACTAGAGAAAGCCCGCACAAAAAAGATTTATGCTGCTACAATAGATTCAGTACTACTGTAAACAAAAACAATTGAACTAAGCATTAACCCGAACACAAAACAGAACAACGTTCGTAAATGAATTGCACGCACATTCAAATATACAAATATAAAAAGGGGAAAAGATGAATACTAACATTGAGGAAAAGCAGATCTAGAACCGGAGAGAAGCCCTGCGCAGACGCCGGATAGATGCTAACGGTGAAGGGAGTGCAGAGACTAATAGGTCTTACAAAACCCTAGCAAAGCAACTTTATTTGATAGAAAATGGGCTTCTTTTTGGGCTATTTTCCAAACCTCATAAAAGGCCCACGCTGCACATGATTATGGTATCCTTAAATTACAAAAATAGTATTTTATACTAAAATACATGAAAATAAAAAAATTAATTAAAATAAAATAAAACATACTAAAATACCTAATAAAGTAATCGTCGGTCCTGTTTACCAGTTCATTAGGGTCAATTTTTTTTTTCTTATGTTCTATTTTTAAGAGTTAATAGCAAAAAACCTCCCTGTGTTATTTCTAATTGTCAAAAAACTCCCTATGATGTTAATATGAGCAATTACCCCCCTCATGTTATATTTTTTGTTGCTCACAGCACCTTACACCCATCTACTCGTTGACCAACTGTATTTTGACGAAAATACCCCATGTATATTACAGTTTTTACTGCCCAATTTTTACTGCTTCTCCATCGAATTTTCTGCTCACAATAATGGTAGCTTGTTCTTCCTTGATCTTGAACCAAAAACATTTGTTGAATAACTCATCGGAGTTGGAATGGAAGAAGAAAATTTCACACTTTGGAGGTAAGCAAAAGAAGAGGTTGAACGACCATCTTTTTCACTGAAAAAGAGAGGGCAAAATTGACTTTTACCATGGTGGAAACACAAGAAAAATCGCACAAAACGCGCGTGTAATACACCACATCAGGGGAGGGACCTAAATTTCATTGACTATTTTTCACAGGGTGCTTATTTGACAATTAGAATAATACAGGGGGGTTTTTGCTCCCGTTCATTTACATAAGGGGGGTTTTTTGCAAAAAAACCCCCTATTTTTAATTTTTACCCAAGTATTTCTATACTTTTAAGCATAATATATGTTCTTATTTTGTTAATAAACAATATATACTATTAATTTATTAATAACTATTTAATTATTAAAAATAATATAAAGAAACAATATTCCGGACTGTTAATCAAGTAAAACGGGCTTTTTCCTAAAATTAGGGCCCAAAAAATCGTTACGAAAATAAAACAATAAAATAAAATAAGAAAGGCCTCAGTCCTTCAAACCCTCGTCTTCTTGAGCCCCTACAGAAAGCGCCCGCGAGAGGCAGAGAAAAACAGCAAAAATGGCGGAAAAGAACAACAGAGACCTCTTGCAGTTGGAGGCTAACTCCATCAGTATGTTTCTCAAATCTCTTGTTAAGTTCTTTCTTTTCTTGCTTTTTCCTGCGCTATTTTCCTCTGGGAGGGTAGTAAAGAATTCTTATTCGATAATTTTGCAGAACCAAAACTCTTAGTTTGCAAGAAAGAAAAACCTGAAGCGCCTCTTGAGAAGCCCAACATGTTTCCTCTTCCCAAGAGTCAAGGTACCCTGTTTTCTACTCTGAAGTATTTGCTGTTGTATTAAATTTTCCAAGAATTTAGTTTGGATGAAATGTTCGTAAGTTCCCCACAGTTGTTGAAAATCACATCTCCCGAATGCATGTTTTGTTTCTGTTGTTTATTATTATTAATTCGTAGTTTTGAGCAATGAACTTTATTTTATTATACCATGCTTCAATTATAATGAAATAAATGATAGCTTAGGCAAGCGATAAAGATGTATTAGCTACTTTAGCTTTGATCTTAGATTGCATATTAGCTACTTCTTCAGATTGTTTTATTTCTATAGCCTCGGTTGGGTATTTAAGTAAGTTTACCGTCAAAAAACGATGAAGAATTGCGAAAATGTAGAACGGCGCATGTTGATATTCTCTAGGATTATATAAGTTGATAGAATCCGACTGGGATTGCTTGTAGGAAGAAGATAAGTTATAAAATGGATAAGGATGGAAATTATGATGCCATTTTGTGGTGGCGTCAGCCAGTCCAATCCTAGAAAACCAGTTTTTTGGGGATAAATTGCGCCTGCGTCCAACTGGTATCATGGAAGGATCATATTTGAAGAAGAGACGAGTCGCCTATGTGTGAGTGTGAAGGTATGGTTGGCTCAAGAGGGGCCACTTCGCAGGTGTGTGTTTGGGGGTTGAATAGGGGAGAATGTGACAAGTCCTCTTACTACATCAGTCAGAGAAGGGTTCTTGAGCCAACTTTTATCATTCCCCTTGGGATCCGGTTTTCTAAGTCTCACTCGAGAGTGTGATAAAATGGTTTTCTTTTGACTTCGATTATATTTGCAAGATTTTCTTTTGAACTTAAGGTTAAGATGGTGCTAAAGCCACGATGCTTCACGTTTCTATAAAGCCACTTCGAGTTCGTACACGGATCATGATTAAGTCACGTTTCTATAAAGCCACTTCGAGTTCGTAGACGGATCATGATTAAGTCACACCTATTTTAGTATTTTGCTATCCATAATATGTGAGTTCAGCTATGGATGCATAATGAGAAGACCCTGAATTTTTTGTTGTTTGCAGTTTTGGGAAGAGTGAAGGACTTTTTAGGTGTTATATCCGAGTCGAACAAAAAGCTGCTGCAAGAAGCAAAGGTAAGAAATATGCGCTGAATCGAGCTACGAGTTTTTTTCTTGGTTTATTGAACTTAGAAAGTCATGGTTTTGCTCTTTACTAAATGCAGGACGATCCCGATAATTATGATATCGAAGTACTCAATGGGAAAGAATCTGAATACATTGAAATGGTAAATTGCCACTCATTTTAGTCCCTTACTGAGAAACTCATTTTTTATGGTTGATTAACAATGACCTTGGTCGCAGGATCTGATGCTGGGTGTTGCCGATCTTCATACACCGGAAGCTGTTGCTGCTGCAGAATCTGCAATGGCAGGTTGTCAACCAGCGATGCCTTTGTCTGAAAACGAAGATAGCAGCGACGAGGATGAGGAAAGCGAAGAAGATGAGACTAATGAACAGGAAGATGAATCTGGTTCACAATCTGTGGAGTTTGCGTCCAAGGATGCTGTAAGAGACCCTTCTTGTAAGAAATCGAGAAAACAGAATCCGAAAAAGAGACCGAAGATTGTTGAGCTCTCGTAGAATCTCAAAATCGTTTTGGCTTTGTGTTTCAAATAGTATTCATCTCTTATTTCAGTTTTTGTAAGAAAATTTTATTTAATATATTTGTGAAGTGGAATATGAGATGAATCAAGCGATTGTTCTCATTTCTATATTTTATTTTATTTTTCTTTTTAGCTTTTTCATTATTCCGAAAACGCAAAATACGCTTGTTTTATTCTTTTTAAACGAAAACGCCAGTCTTTCCACCTTCATGCTTATATATGTCATTTTTGAACATGTTAGTGATCTTGTGGGGACTGCATTCTAATTAATTTGAAAATAATCAAAATAAATAAATAAATAATTTTTTCTAATGTTTTTAAATTAATATAATCCTCAATAAAATTAAAGTTTGTTTCGATATCATTTGACTTAAGTAACGTGAAGTAAACAATGAAAATTGTAGGATAGAACCAAGAAAATAATGAAAATCGTAATAAATTTAAATACCATTTTGTTACGAAGCACATATTACTTTTAATTTTGAAAAATTGAGAGTTTTCTTCGCTCATCTGAATACATATTCTTATTCCACAGAAAATTTGATAAATAATGTTTTTTGTTTTCAATTTTAATTAAAAATGAAATACAAAATACAATCAAGAAAATTCATTTTCAAACTGTATCGTAAATACCTGAAATTTTATCACATTGCATATCACAACAAAAAAGATCGTAGTCTCGAAGAACTATCATCGTTAGGCCAAATTCCACACCCAATTAGATTAAAGTCCATAATTAGACCAAATTCTACACTCAATTACCAATATTTGAAAATAACACTCCACCAAATCCAAAATTATTCTTTCCACTAATATTTGAGTCATATCACACTTCTCTAATAGTTATTGTACATTCTTGCTTTTGATAATTAAAAAGTAAGAAAATCAGTAATAGTGACCCCAACTTCTTCTCGCTATATCATGTTCAGACTTTCGTATTCAGCTACAAACACATCAAATATTTGAAATAACCAGCACAAGCACTACCTCCATTAAGGTAACATTACTAAAAACCTAGTTTAGTTCACAGAAGCAGGTATTGGTTTCACGCTCAAGCTAAAAAGCACTCGAGTAACAAATATGTGAACTAATATTATATACAGGATTTGAACTTGAAATATGAACTTATCAAACCGTTTGGACGTAACCTTGCAACTATCAAACAACCCTCCTTGTAGATACATTTATATCTTAGACATGTTAAAAATCAAATTTTAACATAAATGACCAATTTCTCCCATAATTAGTAGTAGAAAATTCTAATCGTCATGAGAAAAATTGGGCGATGTTAACAGTTGAGATTTTACATGAGGAGAAGAATAGAACACGTCAGAAGAAATTCGGACCAATCAGAGCGCACCAAACAAGGCAAAGTGACAAAATATTAAGTAAATCCCACGGAGTAGGGGCTGCTATTTATGAATCCATTTTCATTTTTCAGTAATTTTTGTCTTTAAATCGAATACTGGTTCAATCCCATCAAACCCTGTGGCCTGTCTGTTTCTTGGTTTTTCACTTCATAATATCTAACTATTTCATTGGTTCTGTTCAAACATAGTACAAACTTCAAGAAAATTGGAGACACTTTTTTCTTAGCGTTCAATTCTTGCAGCCCTTTAAGCTGATTTTCAAGAACATTCTCAAGTGATAGGAGTTATAACAAGAGGGCCCTGGTTTTATTCTTCTACTTTTCTTCATTTTCAGCTCAAAGGTTAGATTTTTCCTATATGTTTCTGCATATGTTTGATGTTGTTTTTGCTGCAAATTGTTTCATTTAATCTTGAATGGTCAGAAATTTTTGTGATTATTTTATCCTATTGTTTGGGTATAGAAAATTGAAGGGCACAAATATAGTAGAGGAAGAATACATTGATAAACAGGTGGATATTGGTTTACTTAAAAGAGTTTTTTATTTTGATTATTGGAAGTAAGAGTTTTGTATGCGTTTTGAGGAGTTCGTGTTGAAGAATTTGTCCAATTTCTTGTCGCGCATCCTCTTTACTAACAAAAAATTTAATGAAACAATTTTCATTACTATATATGCCTGGTCGCGGGTTAGTTTTACAACAGAATCTGCAGAGAGGTAACTAACTTTGGTGAACCCAAAAATTGTTCTAAAAGTTTTTACCCCAAATTCGTTACAAATATCATTATTCATATATATTTGCAATTTTTTTAAAACCGGTTGTATCTTTCACAATTACATCACGAATATCATCTAGCTATGATGGAATCCTATCCGTGACAAATATTTTTGTTAGTGAACGCGGTGGTTTTTTGTAGAATGTGATGAGGACCATTGAGGTTGATACGTTTGTTCTTCGGCCTTTTGATGTTTTTAAATTTTTTCCTTTCGAGAGTTCTTACAATGATTTCAATATGATTATTTATCTATATTAAGTTGAGAATTGTTGTCAAATATCTAATATTTGGTGCTTCTTCAGGTTTCTTACCTTCAGATGGCGGCAATGCTGGCTTCGTACAGCTGCTGTTGCCGCATAGACGATCTTAGTTTTTCAGGATCAATATCAAACAACAATTACACAAAACTCGGCAAAGATTCATACAACGTCATTAGAATTAGGAAACTCCATAGTTTTCATGTCCAAGCACGACAGACGGAATCCTCTGCAACAGTTGGTGGAAATGGCCGACCTATCAAGATGGTACCTACAACCGAGGTAAAAAAAAGAATATCGCCATCTGTAACGACAACCGAGATTCAAAATGGATCCCCCAAGAGAGTTAATGGAGTAAATGGTCGAAAGATTGTTAAGAGAGATCCTTCTCCACCCCTTGCAAAAGCCTCGAGAGCTAAAGAGCTTCCGCCTATTGATGGGCCGAAAGTTTTACCTTCAGACGAAGGTTTTAGTTGGGCTAATGATAACTATAACTCGATTCAAAGAAGTATTGATGTTTGGTCCTTTGTTCTCTCACTTCGTGTTCGTGTTCTTTTGGACAATGCAAAGTGGACGTATATTGGAGGCTTCTCTGAGGAAAAGCAGGTGAGATGTTATAGCATGCTCGTATGGGTTTCCTGTTTAAATCTTTGTATGAGCATTTTATGTAATAAAACTCATTAATTTGCAGGTGGAGAGAAGACGAAAAACAGCTTCGTGGTTAAGGGAGAGTGTGCTGCAACTTGGTCCTACTTTCATCAAACTTGGCCAGTTATCTTCAACGAGATCTGATCTATTTCCAAAAGAATTTGTTGACGAGCTTTCTAAGTTGCAGGTAAGCTAGGATTTTTGCTTCAGAAGTCCCGATATTTCGTGATAAAATAATTGAATATTCAGTTCTTCAACTGAATTGGCTTATGACTCAGGATAGAGTTCCTGCATTTTCACCGAGCAAAGCAAAGAGCTTCGTCGAAAAGGAATTGGGTGCCCCTATGCATATGTTGTTCAAGGAGTTTGAAGACTTACCAATTGCAGCAGCTAGTCTTGGTCAGGTGTTTGTTTTATGTTTCTTCTCAAATTGAAACGCATCTACAATATCATATATCTTCTCAAAATTCTTGTCTCTTGGAAGCATCTATATGACGTGCGTTCTTGTACTGATGTTCAGAAGGAAACACCCCCCTTCAGACAACATGTCTAATGATGTCTTGATCATATGAAAGTCGAACTATATGCTGATTCTCGTTTCGGAATCTTGTTAGGTACACCGGGCGATCTTGCATAACGGAGAGAAAGTTGTTGTGAAAGTTCAAAGACCAGGACTAAGGAAACTTTTTGACATTGATCTTAGTGAGTGCTGGCTACTCTTTTGACAATTCTTATAAGCATTACTACTTGATTTATCATATTCTAACTTTCTCATTTTTCAGAAAACTTAAAGCTGATCGCCGAGTACTTTCAGAAGAGTGAAACTCTAGGCGGTCCAACAAGGGATTGGGTTGGAATATACGAAGAATGCGCCAAGTAAGCTAAATACAAGAGCGAGTTTTCTAGATCAGCATATATGAAGAATTCAATAACTTGTTATGTTTTTGCTAAAATTTTAGGGTCTTGTATGAGGAGATTGATTACGTCAATGAAGGAAAGAATGCTGATAGGTTTCGTCGGGATTTTCGAAATATAAAATGGGTCCGAGTGCCAGTATGTGTCCTTCTCCTCGGGCAATATATGTAGAAACACCTTTATTTTCTCTTTATTCTTTGGAGACATTATCTTTTTAGATCTAATATGCTTCTTAAGGTTTGCTATGTTGAATTCTTGTTCACGAAGGACATTATTTCTTCTTTGTTCTAGCTGGTCTATTGGGATTATACAACAACAAAGGCGTTGACGTTGGAGTATGTTCCCGGTATTTCTCTTATTTCTCTTGCTTTTATGTTTAGATAACTAAAACTGACTAGCCTCCAATCTTTTTGTCCTTAAATGAGTCGATTTTTCATGATTCTAACCAGGCGTTAAGATAAACCGGTTAGATAAGATAGACGCACGGGGTTATAGCCGATCTAATATTTCATCTCGTGCTATTGAAGCCTACTTGATTCAGGTGAGCTTCCTTGTAATAAGATTGAATGACACTTTATTCATTTCTCCTTTTCAGAAACTATAATTGTCTTTACTCATGTTACCATTTCAGATACTCAAGACCGGTTTCTTTCACGCGGATCCTCATCCCGGAAATCTTGCTATTGATGTGGACGAAGCGCTCATATACTACGACTTTGGTATGATGGGAGACATTAAGAGCTTTACAAGGGAGAAACTATTGGATCTTTTCTATGCTGTTTATGAGAAGGATGCCAAAAAGGTCGAGTTTCTTATTCGATTCTAGGAGGGTGTTTCATTAAACTTATTCGAAGCATCTTATAAATTATTACAGCTTATTCTAAGAATTCGAGCTGATATTTTTGAACTAATGTGCAACTTGTTGATGCAGGTTATACAAGGTCTTATAGATCTCGGAGCACTGCAGCCCATAGGGGATATGTCAGCGGTACGCTCCTTGACGACCGATTTATGTTATATATTGTTGATTAACTGATGCATAAAAAGTATATTAGAACTGGAAATGGGAGCTTATGAGATCCAATTTTAGGTGAGGAGATCGGTACAGTTTTTCTTGGATAATTTGTTGAGTCAAAGACCCGATCAGCAGCAGACCCTTTCTGCGATCGGTGAGGTATGAACAAAGTCCTTCACTTGGAAACAGTTTACTGCTCTTGTTATATTTTGGTGCAATCTTCTTAAGTAACAGCCAATAGAACGTAGACTTGAAAAAATAGTAAAGAAAATCTACTCGTAATTTTTCTGCAAGTTAAAGAAATGGAAAACTGGGTTGCAGGATTTATTTGCAATCGCAACGGATCAGCCATTTCGGTTTCCTGCCACTTTTACATTTGTCCTGAGGGCGTTTTCGACTCTTGAAGGTGATCTTTCTTTCTCTCGTGTGAAAAAAGAAAAGAACGGAAGGGGAAAGACAAGAATAAGTTGCTTGAAACTCATGGTTGATAGAAATGTATTGGTGTTTCTGTTCACGTTTTCTTGAAATTTTTACGTGGTGTACCGAAAATGAATTTCCATCCCGCATCAGTTAGGGAGCCCCGCCGCACCACCACCACCACCAAATAATCGGTTTTCTAGAAGTGGATTTGGTTTTGTGATTAGGTAGTAACACAACAAGACCATAATGGTGCTCAAATCTGGGATAGTGCTGAGGTATGGCCGGGTAGGGAAGGGCCCAACACGGGATGAGGGTTCTTTTTGGGTTATATAATGAGACATTCTTCCCTCATAGTAGTAATCGATTTTCTAGGAGTGGCTTGGGTCCGTGACATTTACAAGGATACTTTCTTGCAGGCATTGGCTACACTCTAGATCCCGATTTTTCCTTCCCTAAAATTGCTGCACCGTACGCTCAGGTTCTATCTAATCACGCTGATGTTCTTTTCCAGGAAAAACATGTAATGGTCTTTCGATATATAACTCCAAAACGGGTCAACTCTTTTCTTGCAGGAGCTCTTAGACTTAAGACAGAAGCAACGGACCGGGACACAACTTGTTCAACAAATAAGGAAACAAGCTGATGATGTACTATTCCTCTCTTACTCTCATATTTCACTAATTATGCTTTCTTGAGATTTCTGTCAACGACTTCTGCAGTATACATCCTATGTGTCGCTATTGAAAAATCTCGGCCAAAACACCAACATATTTGTTTATGTTTCAGGCAAGATCATCAACAATCTCCATGCCTTACAGAATCCAGCAAATAGAAGACATTGTGAAACAGCTCGAATCTGGAGATCTTAAGCTTCGTGTCCGAGTCCTTGAGGTGATTTTCTTTACACTATTTTATCTAATTTCTGCAGAAGTTTCTGGAGGGAGTGATCATGTTTTCACTTGGGTTGGGTGAGCTTATAAGCTCTTTAAAGCATATTTCGGAGCAGATGAGATTTCTAAGAAGTAAGAAATTCCTAACATATTTTAAGATCTTCACCAACTCATTTATTTCTAGTCATATTAATTATAAACTTCTCATTATTGATATGTTATAAGCTCTAAGACCTTATTTTATTTAAACACTTTAACAACTTATAAGCTCCAAACATGGATGAGCTTGTCAAATCCTTTAAATAAAAATTTGCCGACCATCCTCTAAAGCTTCTAATTGCCATCAACGATGCATTTTTCCATCTTATTGTCCTTCTTCAATCGAAAAACACTGCTTTTGTATAAAAATACATCTGTGCGAAATTGAGCTGAAAACCTTTTTTTCTCAGTCAGAAAGAGCTGCCCGTAAAGCAACCATACTACAAATGGCGACAATGTACACAGTTTTTGGCGGCACCCTCCTAAATCTTGGTGTGACATTGAGCAGCCAAGGCAGTCAAGTTATTGCAAACGGTTCTTTCGTTGCTGCAGGTAAGAATTCCAATCCACGAATTTTCATGACAGAAAAATTTGTGATGGATAGAATTTGATCACAAATAGACGGATTTGTAGTGGGACACTAACACATTTTAAGAGAGAGCAAAATATATATTATTGATGGCGCTTGTGACATATCTACAATAAATTTTCTATAAACATTTTTTATGGAAATTTCACAACAGAAGGTAATAAAATAGCCAATTTTCTGTCGACTTCATTTCATCAAAGAACTAAATAGTGACAATGCATGTATGAATAGATTTATGTTAGAACAAAATCCATCACAGAATCATTTCAGCGATGCATTAAATCTGTAATAAATTTTTCTGTTAGTAAAGCAATATTTTCTTGTAGTGCATATGTCGATGGCTTGATGAGTTGTTCTCTGTGTTTGCATATACTCAATGCAGGTGTTTTCCTCACTCTATTCCTTAGATCCATGCAAAGGGTGAAAAGGCTTGATAAGTTCGAGAAAATGATATGATATCTCATTCTTATGTACAGGTTCTTTCTCCTTGTTCCGCGAGGATGAAAAAACTTTTTAAATTCAAGAAAATATATATATATATATATTGTTTTTACTTGTATTTTTGGTCGTTCAGGAAGGGGAGAAAAGGATAGGTACGAAGGGATATTGATAGATGTATCTGTTGTATAGAAGATAGTTTATCAAAAGTGATATAGAAATATTACTTCTGTTCCAGTTTCAAACAACACATTTATTTTTTATAATGTTTGATGAAGTCCCTCTTCACTCCCCTATTTGGCCATGTTAGCCTAAGAAACAAAACCGATAATTTAAAAATAAAAGATAAAAAAAATCCCTATCGAAGTTACAAATAAATCTTTGACTACAGATTTCATCAATCGTTGGTCATTGTTAAAGAAATATTGCCACTTTACTTGGTCTGATGAGAGGTATTTGTAATTTCCAAAAATAAAGAAATTTTCTTGCCAAACAAGTCAAACCTTCAAAACGTTTTGGTAATTAATCCGTGCATATATTTTGTAAGTGAAAAATTGGTCAACATAGCAACACTATATATGCATATATGTGTGTTTGTGTGTGTGTGTGTGTATTTAGGAATTGATGCAATAACAAGTAGTTTGTCACTCACTCTTGTTGGTGTTTATTACAAAGTCAAAAGAGGATTGCAAGAATTGTTAACGCCAAACTCGCCAATTTCAACACTAAAAGTCCAAAAGGGCTGCCTGTGACAGTACACCTATGTTTTGGTAGTTAAATAGGTTTTGACTGCACAAAAATAACTTTTATCGATATCCAATTTTTTTAAGACAAGATAGAGAATATTTGATAAAGTTATCAATAAATAATTTTTTATCATTGAACTACACCTCTTTCACTCGACACCATTGGTTTAGTAAAACTAATTTTTGTCCCTTCTACCTTTGCACTCAATGGCCAATCTTCATCAGCCTAGGAAATCTTTGCACGCCAAATAAGATTATTTTATATTTAAATATATTTTATTTTTATGTAAAGTGAGATCATTACAACATTTATTTATTTGTGTATTTCTTTGGCATGAGCAAAGTGTGCCTTTTTATTTTATTTAATTTCAACCAATTATTCTTATAAAAAGTGGTACAGAACGCCACTTCATTTTATAATGTTTGGAAAAATAATAAATTTAAAACATGTGACTTATGCATCACTCTAGCATTGACAAATAAAAATAGAAAATGAAGGTCCGCCTAAGCAGCCATATTTAGACTTTTTTAAAGTCAAATAAAGGCTCCTCATAAAAGTTTGCTATTCACATTAGTTTTTTTATTCTCTTAGTTCACACTAGTGGTAGTGGTGCAGTCAGGTCAAGACTTGAAGACTCTTATTCACCCATGCAAAATATTAATAATCAACATCAATTTATAATTACTTAGTCACGTTTTTCTTCAATTACTATATTTTAGACAATTAAAATAAGGAGTAATTACATCAACACCCCTGAAATTTGAGATAATTACTAAAACATCTAATGAGGTTTGAATATTTAGTATACGAAAAACTCAACTGAGTATGTGTGACATTACAAGTAAACCCCTTATCAATGTCCTAAATTTGTATTATTTCAACTAATATGTTAAATTTTCAAGGGGTAGAATTGTAATATTTCATAAATTTTGCTAAGTTTTCTACCAGGGTAATCATTCAAATTTTAGGAAATTTTCGAGAATTATGCCAAATCTCGAAGAATGTTTGAGGTAATTATCTCTTAAAATTAAACTTGAACAAAGTTAAATGGAAAAAAATAGCAAAAAAAAAAGATGGCTGAGGTTGATCTAATTTGAGCTATGATATCAACTAGACTTTTATAATTATACCTGCGCACTACTCATAAGAAATTTTTTAAAATTAGAAAAGAAAAATATGGGTTGGTATATTGTCAAGTCAAATAAAATAGAATATGTCTTTTCTATTTAATTTTGTTATAAATAAATTACTTAAATGAGCAACAAAATTGGTTGGTAGGACATGTACAAATGTGTCCAAAATCCCTTTTTTTTTAATAAATAATTGTCCAAAATCGTTGTTTACTATGTGACATGTAACTTTCAAATGTAGACAAACCTAATGTTTCTAATTTAATTTTGTCACAATTTTTCTGCCGTATTAAACCCGCCTCATCAAGAATTGGCTGGAAGTTTTTTAGGCCAATTTTTTAGGTACAAAATTAATTAATTAAATAAAACTAGTGGATAAATATTTTATAATTAATTTATTTCATAATATAATTCCTCCATAAAATTTAATTTTTAATTTTACACATTTAAGTGGTCTTTCAGTCATTTACACGAAACTCAGTCGCTAACTGCTCCTGTGAACTTGTATAATTACATACTTGCCCCTCATAAGTAGATCTAATTCCTTGATATTGTGGAGGAATTTAACAAATTCTCCTAATTAAGATTAGGACTAAGTACCTTGGTCACTTGGGGCATGAAAAATGTAGCGAAATTCTTGTTTTTGTCCCTCAATATAAAGTTTTTATTACCAAAATTACCCTTGACCAATTTTGCATCACAATCAATAAGCCCTCATTGTTTTTTTTTTTTTACGAGTACAATAAGCCCTCATTGTATTTGTAGTATTTACATTAAAATTGGCGATTGGCAAGTCAGAGAAGGCCGGTGTGCATAAATTCCATCTAAGCGTTAAAAATGCACACACTATAGGCACTGCCCACCCATCCTCACCCCCCCGCCCCCACCCCGGGTGGTGTATATATGCGACAGCTACCTCTGTTGGATTTCCATTCTTTCCATTTTCTTGTTCTTGGCTCTAGCTGCTCCTACCCCAATACTTCCTAAAGTTCTCACCTTTTCTTCAGGTAACCACTTTGTTTATGTGCATGTTTAGATGCGTTTCCATCGGCTGGATTTCGTTTTTCTTGTCAGATCAATTGTTTTTCTTGAAGAGGGCCCTTCAATTGTCATGCAAATTTAAATCAATGAACTTCCCGATTGTTTTCTTTTTCTCTGGTTCTGGGTTCTGGTTAGATCTGTTTTTTTGGATCAGTGATGCATCTTTGAAGCTGTCAATGCCCTGGGTTGTCTAATATGCTGGAGATCTATACGTATATGTATGTGTTGGTGTTGCAAAAGGAAAAGTAAAAGGAAAAAGAAAAAAGAGAATTTTTTTAAAGTCGGTAGAAAAAGGGTAGTTTATTTGATGCCATTAGGTTAGTTGCCTTCATTAAAGAAGGCTTTTTTTGGTTGTTATTGTTGTTTTTTTGAATAAATTAGTTTTGGGAAAATGATTTTTGGATGTTGTCACCTAAAGACATGCTTATTCTGTGAAGCAACATAAAAAGTAAGACTTTAGAGAAATTTAAGGATCGTGCATATGGTGTTGTTTCCTATGTTCTATCTCATTCTTGGATCAGTATATAGTTGCCTCCAAATTTGATGGAATTCAATAAAACAGGTAGTAATTTACGAAAAATTCAATCATGGCTCCAGCAGCAGCAGCGGATTCAATTAAGCCAAGAGGTAATTTCTTTGCTCTTCTTTTTGTGCATGCATATATGAAGTTCTATGAAAATAACTGCAATTCTTGCTACTATGCTAGCTTTAGTGTCCGTTTGTGTAAGTTTTTGTGAATCTTGGGGGTTATGATTTTTCAAGATAACGTTTTTAGTTTAGTATTCAGTTTAGCCGCCAGTTATGCTTAGAGTTCGGTGAATATTGAGTTTAAGAAAGTGTATTTTATGCAGGATTTCATAGTACGTGTTGTCTGGGTATGTTGGAAGTATATTTTCATAGTATATTTGGATTTCATCTAGAGACAAGAACATAATTTTTTTCCCGGAAAAGATAAATCCTTTCAGGAAAATCAGTGAACATTTTCTAAAAAGATGACTTTTTTAGCTTTGTTTTTAATGTTTGAACTTCTTTTAATAATATAATCTTGATAAGATTGATTTTCTTGCCCCTAACAAATTGTCCTTTTATATAGATGTCTGCATTGTTGGTGTTGCCCGAACACCTATGGGGGGCTTTCTTGGTACCCTTTCATCATTATCAGCAACCAAACTTGGATCTATTGCTATCGAGAGTAAGATTACAAAGTTGACTGCCACATCTTTCAGTTAGATATGTCATTCTTTTAACTATCTGCGATTATGGCTTGTAATTTTTAACTCTTGACGTGTCAACTTTCAGGTGCCCTGAAGAGAGCAAATGTTGATCCAGCACTCGTACAAGAAGTTTTCTTTGGAAACGTACTCAGCGCAAACTTAGGGCAGGCACCTGCCCGGCAAGCAGCCATTGGTGCCGGGATCCCAAATACAGTTATCTGCACAACCATCAACAAAGTCTGTGCTTCTGGAATGAAAGGTTCGGATCATACCATCTAAAAATCATAGGCGAACCATTTTTTAATTCATGATGTTGAATATTCTGTTTTTGCCATTACAGCAACTATGTTGGCGGCACAAAGTATCCAGTTGGGCATCAATGATGTTGTAGTGGCCGGTGGCATGGAAAGCATGTCTAACGTCCCGAAGTACCTGGCCGAGGCAAGGTTGGTACTCTTGTTCAAAAACGGAAGTGATTTCATTGCTTCTTGTCTAACGATGGAAATGAATTTCTTTATAATTATTCTCTCAAAGAGTGTTAATTTGAAAGAGATGAAATAGTGATTAATGTCACATTTTCAACCGATTAGTATCAAGGTATTTTGAGGGTCGTGCTAATTGTTTCCATATTGCAACGGCTTGGAAATGATGGAAAATCAATGGGATTTGCCGAACTTCAAGAGATTAAGCTTTCTTGTACAATATTCCGAGTAAATAGGTTCTTATTTCTTTAAGTGCTGACTACTATTTCTTGGTCTAAAGGTCTTTTGTCAAATTAATAAGATATTTACTGAGTTGATGTTTTTCTGAAGCCAAAGTTGCTCTTAAAGCACCTCGATATTCTCAAATAGCAATGTACGTCAAACTTATTGCAGCTATTGGAAATCCACATGTTGCTCTTACATTATCAACATCATGTTTGTCCTTCCTATTACTAACCTAACTGCAGAGTATTACTGTGCTGATTTTCAACATTATTCGATTATTTACATATTTACTTAATCATGGCTTATTCCAGGAAAGGATCTCGACTCGGACACGATTCTCTTGTCGATGGAATGCTGAAGGACGGACTTTGGGATGTTTATAACGACTTTGGGATGGGAGTTTGTGCTGAATTATGTGCTGAACACCATAATATTACAAGAGAGCAACAGGTTTATTATTGCTTCTTGATCTCCAATATTTTTATATGTCCAAAATCGTTCATTCAACTTTCATGTGATTTTTGTTACAATTCTACATCTTGTTAAGTAGTCTTTAAAATCTGTAACATGTGTCCATTTGATTTGACGTTTATACTGCTCAATATGTGCAGGATGATTATGCAGTTGGAAGCTTCGAACGTGGAATTGCTGCTCAAGATGCTGGTGCCTTTTCATGGGAGATCGCACCTGTAAGACATCTGGACTTTAATCTAGACATCATTCATGTCTTTTTGTTATTGCATCCTAAACTGTAATCTTGTCCATGCAGGTTGAAGTTTCAGGAGGGAGAGGAAGACCTTCCACGATTGTTGATAAGGATGAAGGTCTAGGAAAGGTGAATTCACTAATTAGTCCTAGGATTGTATAAATAGATTATGAGTATGTTACTAATGTGTTTATGTCCGGATTTATCTCTCTGTTGGCTTATTTCTGTTGAAATATCCTTGAAAAACGTTCATTTTTCTTAACAAAATACTATGAATTTAAAGGGTTAATAGTTAATACATGTAATTCAATAATCAAAAGCTCCTGCCGTGGGCCAAGGTAATATGAATTGCGTATTACACTATTACTTCCCCTTTGGAATGAAGTAAATTTCATTTCGACAAATTAAGAAGTTAGAAGTGAGTACTAAAAGTTGATAGTTTTTTGTAACCATAAGCCAAAAAGTGATAGAAAGCTCATAATGAGTAAGAATGCTATAATATTTTCATCTAGTCTTTGACAGAAAAGTTGAAGCAGAATCTCTCAAAGATGCTTGAGATTCCAGTTGATTTTAGTCAACTTTTCCCTAGCAAAAGCAGAAGCCATTTTACTAACACTTTTTCAAAGCACTTTTTAATAGCTAAAAGTTGAAAAGGTGGCCGTAAAAGCATTGCCAAACACCCTTCACATGAAAGAAATATCTACTTGTTTTTTCTCCTAGAAACAGTTTATTAGATTCTTAGTAGCTGTTCTGCCTCCAAAATAGAAAACTGTATCCATTTATTAGGCAGTGGCAATGCATCTAAGTTCACCCATATTCAAAAAACACGGGGAGCAAAACCGTGGGTTTATGCTCACGAATTTACCTGTGCAGTTCATGAAAAATATTATTCCTTGGTACTAAATACTTTCTTTTCTGCTCAGTTTGATGCTGCAAAGTTGAGGAAGCTTAGACCAAGTTTCAAGGAGACTGGCGGTACCGTCACTGCTGGCAATGCATCTAGCATAAGGTCTTTTTCTTGCAATTCTCCTTCATCATTTTTTTTAACTCTGTTTTCATTTTGTCAACAAATGATGGATGTCAAAAATATTTTTAAAAGTTTGATGATGATAGAATTTGATCTTCATTTGCAGTGATGGGGCTGCCGCTCTTGTTTTAGTAAGTGGAGAGAAAGCCATAAAGCTCGGGCTTGAAGTCATTGCAAAGATCACAGGATATGCTGATGCTGCTCAGGTACGTTTATACGAGTGTTTGATTCTTGGATACGAAGATATCAAATGGGCTTTTCTGTTTTAAGTTTAAATTGCAATGGTCGAGCTTAATATAAGTTGATGCTTAAATCGAACACTTTTTCAGGCACCAGAATTATTTACAACTGCTCCGGCTCTTGCAATTCCCAAAGCAATTTCCAATGCTGGTTTAGAAGCATCTCAAATAGACTTTTATGAAATCAATGAAGCTTTTGCGGTATGTTGTTATGTTTCTTCATCTAAATAAGCAAGGAAAATATGCCAAACAGAACCCTGAAATCTCATTCTGCAATATATTTGCAATGTATTGTCTCATTCAGGTCGTTGCTCTTGCTAATCAGAAGCTATTGGGTCTTAGTCCGGTGAGTTCTCAACTTCAACCGGTCTCACACTCTAAGAATTACTAAGGGGGCTTTTTGGTGAGCTTATGAGCTCTTTCAAACAACTTATAACATGCTTAAAAGCTTATAAGATGTCAAAAAATGTTCGGTAGGGTTTTTTATAAGAAGTTCATAAGCTTCTAAAATAAAATATTCGGATCTTATAAACTCTTTTAGGAAAAAAATAAGAAATTCCTAACTTATTTTAAGATCTTAACATACTCCTTCAGTTTTAACTATCGCAATTACAAAATTATAATTACTAACATTTTATGGGCTCTAAAATCTTATTTTATTTAAATATTTTAACAACTTATTTTTTAAATAAGTATTAACATCTTTTAAGATGTAGGACCTTATAAGATGCGGCAAACATCATCTTAAAAACAAATGATTAACAATAAAATTTTGGAAATTTGCAGGAAAAAGTTAATGTACACGGTGGAGCTGTATCCCTTGGTCATCCTCTCGGTTGCAGTGGAGCTCGTATCTTGGTTACACTTTTGGGGGTATGTTCTCCTTACAAGAAGCTTCTGTTTCAGGCCTAGAGGCCTTTGCAATCTTTAAACTTAGAAGGATGTTCATTATGTGATTTTCAGCCTCTTAAAAATTGGGAAATTCAACTTTCTTACATTTTGGCTGGTGAATAAAATGTTGATTCGATCTAACTTCTTTGCACATAGAAAATGATGATGTGCTGTGTTTGTTGACACGTTTGAATTGCATTGCCGCAGGTATTGAGGCAGAAGAATGGAAAGTATGGAGTGGGCGGTGTTTGCAACGGTGGAGGAGGTGCCTCAGCCCTTGTCGTGGAGCTTGCGTAATCTTTTCCGACGTTTGGTAAGTTTGTGGCTGTATGGAGTTGTTGTTGTTGTTCGGGTATTTGATATTGCTTCTATTCTAGAGCGAAATGGTTTTCATTTAGAGAAGTTTAGTAGTAAAAGTTGACAACTATAAACTGAAAAATGACAGAAAGTTGATGGCCGGTGTCTTCAAAAATTAGCATCTTCCATATTTAATGTCTAAATTACTTCGTGTCGTCATAAATAATGTTCCTTTGTCAAATAAGAACAATACAGTATTTTCATCTAAGCATTATCGCATTATCATGGAGTAGGTAAATTAGAATCTTCAGAGGTGGGATGCTTTTATATTTTAGTGGATTTAGGTTAATTCTCCCTAGTTGAGGTAAAAATCACTCCATTAACCACTCTATCCAAGGTAAATGTTGAAAAACTAATAGTAAAAGTAGTAAAAAGTATTGCCACACGCCCGCATGGTAACTCTATTCTGATGACAACTCTCTCCGTTTGTTTTTTAGTAAGTAGTCCTTTTGCATGATTTATCGGTTGTCGTATGATGGAATCCCATTCTAAAGATCCACATGAACAACCTAACGTACGTCTCTAATGCAGACTTCCTTCAAACAACGTACCTCCCAACGGAGCCCACAATCCAAGCATTGAGGAGATGGAGACATGAGAGCAAACTAGACTTTGCCTATACCATCTCTGGTTTTAGTTGAGAGCTTGTTCTTGATTTATTAGTTTTTCACTTCTTTGGTATCCAATAAAAGTAATGTACTTAGATTGTAGAAGAGATTGTATTCCTAATACAAGATTGGATAGTGTGTTATCTCAATAAATGTTCCTTTGGTATTCTTTGCTTATTTCCCTGTTTGAATCAAATGGCAAAATGGGCGAAGCCCATTCATTAATACATATAACCTCATGAACTTTTCCCCTATTACACAAAATTCTGCATCAAATAATCCCATTTACAATCCCTTTATTGAAATTGCTTATTTGTTAAACAAATAAATTTAAACTCAAGGCCTACCCTCTCTTCATTTGAATTATGCTAAAAGAAGCCCCTCATTTCATACAATCATGAGTAGATAGAAAATGTACAAGATTGAAGGACACATCTAATGCCATGTGAAATTGGGCATTTCTTGTTGTAACTCAGTTGAAATTATGGAACAAAAATGAAATGCCAATATAATATAGGCCTTCCTCCACAACTCACTATACGATTGACTTAAGACGATACCTAGAGAAGGTCCTTGAGTTCTTCAAACTCGAGCTTTCCTAGACCTTCAGCTAGCCACTTCCATCCAGTTGTCCGAGGGAGGTAAGGTGTGCCAAATATTTCTACAAAATCATGAAAATGAAATAATAAAATGATGATTAATAGCAAGGAAATTAGCTACGAAATGTCAAAATTGCATACAAGAATAGCTTTCATTGCAAGTTAGAGGTTATCTGTGAGAACTTTTACTTTTTGGAAAAGTGAAAAGTTATAGAGAAGCTTATAGTTAAAGTTTGTGAAAGTTTGAAATAAAAGTTAAAAGCACCAAACAACCGCAGAAGTTGGGCGCAATTTAAGGATCTAAAAGCTGCAAGAGTTAGATAGGAGTAGCTTTTAACTTATAGCTCTTTTGAGCTTAACTAAAATCAAAAGCAGAAGTGTCGCTTTCTAACTCCAAAACAACTAAAATGCAGCTAAAAGTGAAAAGCACTTTTTCTGAAGCTATTCCAAACACACCCTTAGTCCAGCATGCTCCAAACATCATACTTCCAACATAATAACAAAATAAAAGAGCTTCTAGGCATCAAGACTAAAAGCATAAATCATCTCAATCCGTCTTATATTTTATGAAGTGGGATCCATTTAAGTTTACACAATTGCACCAAGAGCATAAGGTGTACAAACTAAAATAGAACAAGTGCATTGTAACATCTCATTAACTTACCGCATGATATGCATATGGTGAATTTCCTTGGCGTTCAAAATGTTTAGCCATAATGCTCCATTCGATTGGTCCCCACTCCTCTTCTTCAAAGCAATTGCCAAGTGCAGCTTTATATAACTACCAAAAGATAGAAATCTCAATTATCCGAATATTGAACTCAAAAGAAGTAAACTCTAAATGTGCATAGCTCCTCTTGAGACTAAAGTGCAGACAACAAAACTGGGTAAACTCCTCTCATTTAGCAATTAAGATATTGTGGATAGATTCCCATGGTACATAATATATTTAAGAAAGTGAACGGTTGCAGCAATTCGTAGTTTAGGGGCATGATAGCCAGCTGAATAACATTATTAAAATTCGCCAGAACCCAGTCAAATTAAACACAGTCCAAAGATATCAGAACTGATGTAGATAGGAGGTCAAACTTCTATGTATTTTAGCAACTCAATTTAATATCAGTAACCAAAAAAGAATGATTAACTTAACACTTTTTAGATGAAAAACTACTCAAAAGGGGCCAAAAGGTTTTAGGCACATTGATAGACTCTTTGGGTGAATTTGTTTTTACGTTTCTTGAGTCTTACACTGTACCTCGCTGAGATTTGGGCTAATAGATGCAATAGGTGTAATTTCAACAGCTATAATACGGAAAAAGAATAATAAAGTAATCCCAATCTCATTAATATTTTTTGTCAATGTTCGATAACATAGTCTACTGACCTTCGCCGTGTCAGTAAGAAGCTCAGTCCCAGCTGGATAAGATGCATAGAATTGGTCAGCTCTTGAGTATCCAGCTCTAGTCCTGCAGCATCCAAATTTAAGAAAATGAAAAAGGAAATTGGAAGAACTATATCTATAATAATTTTAATTTTAATTTCCAGATGAAGAATAAGAAGAAAGTAAACAGCAGACTTCCTTGCTTTCTTTGGTAGTAAATACAACAAACTTTGATTTTAATTTTTAACTGTAAAAGATTAACCATAATAAACTTAGACCTGCGTTTCAGTAAATCAGCCTTATGGACTGAACAACGTTCCGGAAGTTTGAAAGAATAGAAAACAAAGCTCAGATGGGATTCCATTGAACTATCCTAACCAGCTGTTGTGTCAAGATTAAGTTAACCCACAAAAAATTACATCTAAATTAGCAACACTCAAATTATTCTACCCCACTAAAACTAACTTTGGACTAAATGAGCATAACCCAATATATCTCGCCAAACAAGAAAAGGCCCAAATTTATATAAACTTACGTATTGTTGGTGTAAGCATAGCCGATGAGTGTGACAAAACAGTAAAATCCAGCATAGGAAACCATCCTCCGAAACTTCTGTATTTTCAGAATTTCGTTCCAGCCTTCATAAAGCCGCCACATCTTGAATGGACAAAAGCACCACAAAGAGATACTTACATAAAAAATCCTAAGGGAAAACATGGGATTCATTCAGGCATTCAGGCATTTAGTCGAACATGACATCAGCTGTCTATGAAAATAGTAAAAACTCAAAAGGAAACAATTTGGAGTCATTTTCATTTCTGCTTCCTGTCGTGCATTCAATTTTAGAGCTAAAAAACGAAGTATGATGACGGAAATGCAGCTAGAAAACTACCTGGAAACCCAAAAATGATAGTAAAACAAGTGAAAGAATAAAAGGAATAAAAAAATTTTTAACCTTCATAAAATCGGTAACAGCATATAAAATCAGCAACCCTTTAAGAAAAGGGGGTCGCCGTCATTCGCCGGAGTCTCGCCGGAGCTAATTCCTTTCCCCAATTGTCGACCCAGTTCACGGTGTGAGAGAGATTGAAAATGGTAGTTACACTGTTGCTTTATTAATATTTGATTTTGAAATATAATTAAATGAAATAAAAAAAAAATGAATAGAAAGATCAACATAAGCTCGAATAGTACCAACCCAAGCCCAACCCAATATAAGAAAGAATAAGTGGGCCAGAGCCGATTTTTGTAGCTAATTAAGGGCCCAAGAAACAAATTTGGATCAAGAATTATTGTAAAGTAATCAGAATTTATCCTTTTAATATTGTTATTATTATTATTATTATTTTTTTAACAATGCGAGGTACTTGAGATTGATGAAGGATGAGAAATATATATATATATATATATAATCATCTCTTGGAACTTGAAAATTATTCTTCGAGTGAATTCTGATAAATGTGTTGACAAATATAATTAAGACACAAAGAAATAATATACATAAGAAAATAAATAACCGAAATGATCGTATGAACAACAATAGTAACAAGACTTCAAGCCCACAACAAAATACCAATCTTCATAAACAGCAACCTCAAGAACATAAAACAGATGATCTACATGATGATATATAGCCCACGAAAACTGTTCACAGCTTTGTTTTGATCAATTGAATAGCTTTCTGAAACCATCAAAGATCTTCAGAGCCCTTAATTCGCCACTTCTTATGTCTCTCAATCTCCTCCTTAGTATCTGGCATATAAGAATAAGACGACAAACACATCGTTAATAATGGGAAAGATGAATTTTGAATCTCAACAGATCGTGATAGCAAGTTATTTTCTCAGTCCTTCGATTGACAAGTGGTAGAAGAATCTAGAGATAGTAGAATTTTTGGATTAAACTTGTTTTTATTGTTAAAAAAAACAAAATTTTATTTAGAAAGATTAAGAATGTCTACTTACATATTGTGCACGAAACAATATCCTCTGTTCACTAGTACACAAATCCACCGCGAGTTGTTTCAAGAACAATTTTCTGTTTAGAAGCTTTGGATTTGTCACGTCTAAATCCATCGATCCACTTGCCTGTCAAGAAAGCAAAAACTTTGAGTAATCCCCTCACACTAAGATTTAGAGGGTGTTCAAGTGACCTTACATTATGAGATGTTTGAGCACTTATAAGGTAATTTGTTTTGAGAAAGACCATATAAGTCAAGTTTCTAACTTACTTTTAAGATCTTAAATTCTAATCAACAACTTAATTTTGAAAAAAGACATAACATTTTATATGTTCCCAAAACATCTTACAAGATGTTCCTCGCGTAAACTCTCGTTCGTTTATGTCACAAACAAAATATACTTGCCTGAAGGAACTTTGAATACTTCGATATGCTGGCCTCACAAGCATCCAAAATAAATTGCAATGCATCTTCCTCTATCTCAGGGTATCTCATATCCTTCTTGGACGTTGTCTTATTTGATGCAGCAGCAGCCATCTGCATAAAAATCGTCATTCCAAATCTTGACCGCCAAAATCCTATTCTCTCGTTTTTAAGAAATATAGTCTAGCATACCTCATCAAACCGGTTTCTCATACTTGGGGGGCTTACGGCTAGGTAAGCATATGCCATCAACTCCACGGGCCAACCAGTGATTTGTAAAGGAAAACATTGTGACCTATTAAGAATCGTGTAAGTTTCAATAAGTCGACATGAGAGATAACTCAACTATTTACTAAGGGACTCACGCAGATAGTCCGTATTTCTTCAGAGCTTCTGATTTCTCTTTGTAACACTTGTCGGATTTTTTAAGTGATAGTAACAACTCAACTGAGTCACGAGAGTTAGTGCCTTCCCGGGGCACAAATCCATATGAAAGTAATAGCTCTCCATTAGATTTCTTTCCGTATGATATGAAAACCTGCATGAAGTTATCCAAATTACATTATCATGAAGTTATAATGCTAATGAAATTTGAGAATATTTTTATTTCAGTAGTTTGTTAAGTTATGAATTCGAAACATTAATATATTGCTGGCCGATTCTGAAGCTTGTGTACCTGCTCACCTGGCTGATATGCACGATCTGTTGTGAAAACAACTCCCTGAGATGATTTATCGTAATCCAGAAACGTTTCCACCTGGATATCAATAAAGATCATTAGAATTACAGTTAAGATCACGTAAACTGAATTGTTGAAAAACATGGTTGACACTAAGTTAGCACAATAAACCGTACCTCACAACTATGGTTTAGCATATCTGCCCAAGGAACCAAGGCGACTCTTCCATCCATCGAAGGTAAACGGACCTGTTACAGATTATATGTTTATATTGAAAGAAAATGAATGAAAAAAAGATTCAGCATCAAGAATCTATGTAGGAACATTTAACTACCAGTGGCATGACTTACCAAACGAGAAAAGAGAAGGCCGAATGACCATCTAAAACTCTCCATATTGAATACCTATCATATGTAGCAGCAATTAAAACAAGCTAGAAGATTCGAGATCATCATAGAAAAAATTCCAACAAAATAGAGTTTGGACATAACATGATGATGCCCAAATTTGTCGTCAAACATGATGACTCGCCTTCTAAGGGCAAACCCCTGACCACGAGCATTGGCGAGAAAATACCTCATTGCAGCTGAGCCTTTCACGTCTAATGGCAAATTTGGGCATCATCATGCCATAAATAGACCTAATGTCAATCAAATATCATCATGGATATGTACCTCTTCGGGAAATAAATCGGGGTACTTGGAAAAAATCCTCTCTTTTAAGTCAATGTATCTGCATAAGAGTTTACAATGGAGCTTAGCAACAAGCACGCACGAAGAATCTCTTATCAAAATTTGAGATTCACCAAATAGCATTCAACATCATTATAAAAGTAGATCCAGGTATAGTTTGTTTATGAGTAAATTAGAGAAGAATTCATACGTCCCAATAACATCATTGATCCTCTCAATCGCCCGTTCTCTTATTTGTGAGGCTTCAAGATATCTATCTAGTTCCGAACGTGTCCTGAAATTACATGGAGCTGCTGTAGGGAAACCAACTGAGATCGGACCCAGAGAGGGAAAAACTTTGACAAAGTCCTCTTCCAACCATTAAAAACAGGCTTACCAATACAGAAGCGAATAAGGTTGCCTCGGCAAGGCTGAAATGTAGTTACTCCATCTCGAAGAATTCATGAGGCTAGCTTCACTAATCAAATAGGTTGCAAGAACCGGCCAATCCGGCACATTGGATCGCTTTAGCACCTCACCAGCCTCAAGACAGGTCCACTCCTGAAATCCACATTCCCGTGCAAAACAAGCACAAATTACTAACTAATGTGGATAACCAAACTCTATAACACATTAATCAGCTGCAAAACATACAACCATATACAGTGGTTGGTTTTTATGTTTTATTTTTTTCTCTTTGTTGAAAGAGGTATTCTTCCTTGGTTCAACGAGCATTTTGTGATACCAACTACTGAAATACAAATACGCTTTACGATCAGGACCATGCCAAATGCTTTCGGAACAGCTTATTGCTTATTAGACAGATCAACTGATAAAAATGTGACCTCACCAACTTTTATATTGACGTTGAAATTATGTCGAATTACTTGAAATTCTAAATGTATCCATTGCAATTATGATACGCAATATACTTGTACCAAGTTGACATTTTTCGGCCTCCCCGACTGATGGCATGGCATATAGAATGAAATTATTTCAAACAAATTTCGGATTTCTTGGACACAATATCAAATCAAACACTCTAAAACATATTATAAGCTCTCAAACATTTTTGACGCTTCGAAGAGCTTATAAGCTCACCCATACATCACGGAAGTAAAATAGCATCATTCATTTTACGTTCAACTCATCCTCAGTAAATTGAAGTACTTGATATCAAACAGTTAGTAAACTAAGCGATTCCATCAAATTCAGACTATCTAGGCATACAAAATATTAAAAACAGTGAAAAACAAATCAGGAAAAAAAAATCAGAAATAAACTAAACTAGAAAAAACTCACAGAATCAGCAGTTATGAAAAGAGAAGGAGGCACAAAGAGCAATTTCTCCCCTTTCCTAATATTCTTCAAAGCAACAAGGCCCCTCTCTCCAATCTCCACTCTCTGTATAGCCATCTTCTGCGGAGGAAGCCCACATTCGGACAACCATTTCTGCAAAGCCGCCGCATTTTCAAGAGAATCGATATCGCAGCCCCACGGAACGCCGCCGCTTTGGGTGGCGCTCTCGCCGCCGCTGCTGGCGGTGGAGACTGAGCAGCGAAGGCTGCCGCTTCTCTTCGAGATTGAAGGGGGATTGTAGCAGGAGGAGTGGATTCTAAGTGTATACTGAGATGGGTTTTGTCCGAAAGTGTGGATAAGTGTGGCTTGGAGGATTCTTGAAGCTTCAGCCATGGCGATTCGTGTTACCTTATCTTGTTCTTTGCTGGAAGTGGAAAGTGGAGGATTGGTGCTTTTAAACGGTTGATAAATGCTGCTCATTTTTAGGAATTTGCTAAAAGGTCCAAAGGAAATGGGAAATTGCATTTTGCTGTGTGTATTTTGCTGGTTCGCTAAACACTAGTTTATTTGAACATGATTATTTTTTTCAGATAATTTAAATATTATTATTTGCAATAATCGAGTCATTAATAATTTTATTAAAACAAACGTATGCAAAATTAACTTTTTTAAAAAAATAATTAAATACGCAAGAGTGGTCAATCATTATTCACCTTCACTATTTTGCAATTAACTTTGCACCATAATCATTTTCTGATCTTTTTTTGAATTTATAAAATGTGCAATAAGAGGTGTATAATTCGTTTGCAGACTTTAGTATTTTTTGTCCCATATAAATTGTAGAAAATTAATTTTGTAATTAAATAATGACGTGTCATAAAAACGATAATAAAATTATACAACTGGAATAAATTTAAATTGAACTTTAGACTATTTATATTTTATAGGGTCAACAATTTCTTAACAATTGAAATGACCAACATTGATTAAAAAAGAAACAATTTCTTAATAATTGAAATGGCCAACATTGATAAAAACTTCTCATAAAATTCTATTTTGTGGTGAGCACATATGATTTCAATCATAATCATACTAAAAGTTTTAGCTCTCTTGCATAATTTTCGTATTACCAAAAAAATGGAAAAGGAAATAAAGGAAAACAGTTAAAATTTGGTCCAGAGAGAGAGAGAGAGAGAGCAAGGGACTCCAGTTACAATTTCCAGGATAACAGGGACATAACCACATAGGGGGCCGTTGAAGCTTAGCTCATTAGTCATCAGACTCGGAAAAATTGACATATAAGAACTCCAACAGTAAAAATTCTTCAAGCAGTATATGAGCTTTCCAAGAAGAGAGGAATACGATGGCGAGTACCAACATCGTCTCCTGCAACTTCTCTTCTTTGCCACTCAAATCCCATTCTTCTCCCCGAAAAACATCGCTTTCTCCTCCTAAATCCCTAATTTCCTTGCCTATTGAATCAAAATACACTTCAAGATTCTCTAAAATCTCGCCTTTTATCACCAAGAAGCAAAAGGTTTATCTCCAAATATGCCATAGTTCATCCAACACTCAAACTCCACAAGACCCACCTCTGATTTCTTCCAGTTCTGAAGAAAATGAGCTTGTTGTTGATGAGGATGATGGAGATGGGGGTGGAGAGGGGAGGGACTGGACGACGTCGTTTTTGCTGTTTGCTTTCTGGGCTGGTCTCATGTACTACGTTTTCTTCCTTGCTCCTGACCAAACACCGGTATATATATATATATATATATAAAATTATCCTGTCTCAGTTCTTGGTAGATTTAAATTTTGCTTATAAGTTATGATATAATGCTGAATAATAAATTTTTCGTTCTGGGTATTGGTTTAATTTTGTGAATTATGTTGCAATAAAATTTATAGGTAACAGACATTTATTTCTTGAAAAAGCTACTGAATTTGAAAGGAGATGATGGATTCGAAATGAATGAAGTATTGGTATCTTTATGGTATATTATGGGCTTATGGCCCTTATTATATGGGATGCTGCTCCTTCCCACTGCTAGAAGGTAAACTTTTTCAAGTCCTTTTCCTCAAGAAGATAGCTCTAAGCCAATTTTCTCGAGTTTTTTGAAGTATCATGTGATAGTTTAGTGAATTTGGGACACGAATCTGACTGTATAAAATGGTATTTCTTGTGTTTCTGCAGCTCGAAGAGCAAAATTCCTGTATGGCCATTTGTCGTTCTATCGTTCTTTGGCGGTGCGTATACTCTTATTCCCTATTTTGTTCTGTGGAAACCACCGGCTCCGCCTGTTGAAGAAGCTGAGCTTAGGAGATGGCCGTTGAATTTCTTGGAATCAAAGTTAACTGCTGGGGTGAGAAGATCCTTATTCATGAACCTGAATGCTAGCATGTGGAATCTTTGAAATGCTTAAAATGATAATCATGAAGAAAGAACAAGGGTTCTGATTTAATAGGGAATTTTCAACTGAAAGCCTCTTCAAGTTGTCTTGAAGCTTATACATGGATGGCGTTTGACATCACTTGTGCTTTGGAGTGAACTGATTTTTATTTAGAGAAGTTAAACATTAGTGATAAAGTGAGTAGTAAAAGTTGAGTGCGACTACAAGTATGAACCAAGAAATTATAGAAAGCTGATAGTGGTGTTTGCAAACATAAGTGATTTTTTGTAACTTATCTTGCCCTACAAAATAATCTTATCACATTTTGTCAAGTTATACAATGAGGATAATATAGTATGTTCATCCAAGTCCTTTTGATGGAATAGCTTAGATAAAATCAAAAGCATGAGGTGTTTTGAGATTCTAGTGGATTTTATCTTAGCTTAACCTCGCAAAGGCAGAAGTCATTTTATCAAGCACCTTTCGAAGCATTTTTCAGTAGCTAAAAGCTGAAAAGCTAGTGATAAAGGCATGTGAAACATCTCTAGAGAACTTTTCAATAGCTAAAATTTGAAGAGTTGGTCCTAAAAGCATCGTTACACACCCTGATAATTCATAAACCAAGAGTCCGTTTCATGAAGTAACTGTTACTCTAACTATATCTCATGCAGTGACCTCCCAATCACACTAGGGTAGTGCAACAACAATTTTTGCGCCTTTAGTGTTTCATGTAAGTTTCAATTACCTTGTTTCTGTCAATACTGTCCAAGAAGAGAAGGTTTTTTTGGGGACAATAATAGTTAGATCTGGAGAACTAGTGCTTTCTATTGTTATATGGTATGCTTCTGAGTTTCTTTATATCTCTGGAAAATGTAGCTAACTAATTACACATCAGATTACATTGGCTGCAGGACTAGCTCTAACAGTTTATGCATTTTCATCCGGTGTTGATGCGTGGAAGGAATTTTATCAGTACTTCAGGGGAAGCAAATTCGTGAGTATTTCATTTCGTCGATACATACTTTTGGATACTATGGCCTAAATATGTCTGTTTGTATGTGTTTAAAACTAGTCATCGGAAAAGTAGAAACAGAAATAAGAGGGAAGGCGAGTTCTTGTCTATAAAGTTCAATTCACATGGGGGATACATTTGACATATATTGTGTTGGTTTTGTCATGATGTAGCTTAATAGTAACGAAAACTAGTGTTTTAAAATGTCAATATTGACAATTAGTAACACTTGTCTGCTGACAATTTGTAAATAACAAAGACTTTCAGTATAGTACGTCAGAGGATTTGTCGTTAGTTGTTACTGTACATGTTTTACTAGACAAATCTTGTCGTCTGACAAAATGATCGTTTGTGCCTTTTCCTGTTGCAGATCCATACAATGACTATTGATTTTGCACTCCTTTCGACATTCGCTCCTTTTTGGGTCTACAATGACATGACTACTCGGAAATGGTTCGACTTATAATTTTCGAATATTATTCTTCATGTAGCGTGCAGGAAAATTGTGTAAATTAACTAATACTTCGTTGATCTTGTAGGGATGACAAAGGAGGCTCTTGGCTCCTTCCCTTGTCGCTAATTCCGTTCTTGGGTCCTGCTCTCTATCTCCTCTTGCGACCAAAGTTATCTGTAGAACCATCATCGTCATCTGATGAAACATGATGCACGAAGTGTCAATCTCGAATGCCCTTTATCTCCTCGTGTGATTACCTTTATTAGTTGAACCATATCATCAGATGAAACATGATGCGTCAAGTGTCTATCTCGGACAAAAGAGATACGTGCGAAAAAGATAATTCAAGTATTAACAAGAATCATCCTATAGGTTTTGCTTACTTAGATTCATTGATCATGTTATAATTCATTCTGGCAAGATTTCAAGTTTTGAATAGATGATTTGCGCAAGTTTCCAATCTACAATATCAATAGTTGTGCTCAAGATAGCAATGACTTATGGATTAGCCCGAAGAACAGCCAATTTTAAACGTGCATGAATAGTTTATTGTATTGGGATTTCTTAAACATGCAATCATATGATTGGAATTAATCCAATTTATTTTCATCAGAAAGAAAAGTAGAATTAATTCAATTTATTCAGGATCAACAAATAAATGTGCTTAAAGCCTATTAAAACGAAAAAAAAATGGGAAATAGACAATATTAGGAAGAAAATATCTTTAAACTAAAGATTAAAATTGCGGTGAGCGTGGATCGAACACGCGACCTTCAGATCTTCAGTCTGACGCTCTCCCAACTGAGCTATCCCCGCTGTTGACGTCCACTCAATAGATAATAACTCTTAAATATGGCAGTTTTGGACACTTCTCGCTACCACGTTACTTGCTCACACTAGATGCTATCTGAGTTGGTCGTTTTGAACTTTTTTGGGGGATGCATACATGAATATTTTTTAGTATTATAAATACACCACAAATATTTTTCCCATCAAAAATTATGTACAGGGATGTGTAAAAAGGTGCTTTCTTTCCTTCCATAAAAACCCCTTTATGCTTCACTCAAAATATAAGTTTTACCTGTTTGGAGAGAAGTAATAAAATAAGCTAACAATATAAATTAGGTCATGAAACTTCATTCAAAAATGGAATTCTCTTTTGAATTGCTAGTTATGAGTTAAACTATAATGGGATATAAATTTTCCAATTTTTCTTTCTGAATTTCGAAATAAATAGCTAAATTAATATGCGAGGGCATATTTTGAAATTTCAGGATGTATTTATACCTTTCGACATGTCATATTTGAATTAAGAAAATACTTGGTTTATTTGTTCACAGATAATATTATTGAAGAAGGAGGAGGAGGAAGATGAATATTTGATCAGTTGTACAAGCATTTCTATAGAGAAATTACTTATTGGATGTACATGCATATTTGTTAGCTTAGTTAAAAATATTGTTCAATTAATTATGTTTTTTCCCCAAAGTCAGATACATCTATTATTTTATTCGGCCTTGTACCCTTTCAATGCATGATTTCTATTTTTGTCTGTTGAGCCTTATAATAATGCTTAGATTTAAATTTGATCTAATTTTGCACCTCGACTCTTATATTTTATGAAACACTTCCTTTACATTGGCCTTATATATAGACTAATTTTTATCATCTCTTTCGCTCTAGACAAGCCACATCAAATTAATCTAGTTCACTAATAATTTAAATCAATCCAGAATAAAGGTTCACATTAAGAAAACTTCATGACATTGGCGTATCTTTCAAACTTAACTCAAATTAATGAATCTATAAAGGTCTAATTACTATATCCGCACTCCAATTTGCAAAACCTAAAAGAATGTGGGTACAATTTTGTAGCCATAATTAGAGTAATTATATTCTAGTTATCCAAACTACCTATCCAATATTGGTCCATGAAGCAATGATATTGGACCCTAGTTCCCTATTCCTCTTTCTTTCTCTTTCTTCCCCTACATACATTGTCCTTTACACGAAAATAAGAAAGAAAAACACTAATTAAACTTGATAATTATGGCATTACTAGTCCCACCCTTCCACAATCCATTTGTTACACTACTATGAAATCATGCTTGTTCCAACTTTGTTATTAAGCATAAACTTGGTTTAAGTTATAAAAAAAATTAGATAATTGCATGTAATTATGGAAAAATATTGATAGCTATGAAGCCTATATCACATTCTTGACTTGTAAGTGTCACTATGGTATGTATTTGCTTCTAAATTTACACAATATTTGGCTTTACGGGTTGTTTGGTATTTTGAATTTGTATGGTTGATTCCACAAGAAATTTCAATAAAAGAAATTAAATGTTAGTGATTTTGAGCTTAATTTGGAGCCCTTAAATTTGAGGATGAAAAGGGTTAATACAATTTTAAATTTTGAGAAAAAAAATTATCTTAATAAAATGGGCAAAACGAACTAAAAGTAATAGAACTGATAAGTATATTAAATGATCTATGTGGTCAAAATTGTAGAATTATTATATGATGAATTTTGATAAGATTTATAGACACTTGTTAGAATATTATGTTTTGGAAGGACACGTTGGAACGTATTCATTGGCACGAGAACTATTTAGAAAAGTGCAAATTAGACAAGCAAATCTAATTTTCACAATTGTAAGAAAATGATAATAAATAGTTGTATCTTTTATAATATCATCATTTCATAAAGTATGTGTGCGGTTAGTACAATCATGTCCCTCCTTTTATTTTCTAGTTAGGATCATTGACTTTTTTAACCTTTCTCATTTTTTTGTCATAACAAATATATCATTACAGATATATTTAATTTAAAATAATTTATTTTTTATTTTAATTTCTCAATCACTTGAAATTTATTTTATTTCATTTAAAGCTAAAAGTTTTCCATAATTGACGTCCCAGCTTAAAATAACTAGTCCAAAGCCAAATTTTTGAAACTAATTCGGACATCATATTTATACACTTTTGACTGTCCCCAACACCCGTGTCATTACAGGTCCTATATTTTTTTATACAATGAAAAAATCAAATAAAAAAAATTCTTACTTGAATAATCGGTAATCTAGACTTAGAAATAGTGCAATGGTACATGAAAAATAAAAAAAAATAGTGACATTTTTTTATCTTTTGAATTGTTCTTGAGATAGATTCAAAATTCTTGATTACAATTTTTAATATGCAAAAAAAATTAAACAAAAAGAAAAATTTTCTCAAAATTATTTGGCAAATAGTTTATAATATATATGTTATGTTGGTACAAAAATGCACAACAAACCCACAAGGCACTAAAGTCGACAAAGGCTTAACAAAAAATAGTTAAAGATCTTAATTTAGCCCTTAATTGCATCACTTTCTAATTTAATTATCGTCATTATTATATACAAAAACCCTTTCCCCTAAGTCTCCTCTTTCTCCTCTTTCTCCCAAATACAAAATCACACACTCTCTCTCTCTCTCTCTTCCCTCCTCCCCTCTTCTCTCCTTCTCTCTCTAGAAAAACACACAGATTCTTCTATATAATACTATTGATTGCATTATCAATTCATACATATTATTGTTTGTCGACGCAGATTGCTATTTGTATACATACAGAATAAATATATTTATAGAGATACATAAAGGTGTTGGGGGATTGCAGAAGAAGAAGATGAGTGGTGGGGTTAAGGGAGGTGCTAGTAGGGTTTCGATTCCGAGCGGTGTTAAGAAGACGATCGAGAATATTAAGGAGATTACTGGGCAGAATCACTCTGAAGATGAGATTTATGCAATGCTTAAGGAATGTTCCATGGATCCCAACGAAACTACGCAGAAGCTTCTACTTCTCGGTGAAATTTCTCGCTATCTCTATTTTTTCTAAATTTTTTTCTTCAATTTCCCTGCGGTGGTGCCTTGTTGTGATTTTTGATCTCCAGTTTTCTTTTGATCTGTGGTGCCGTTCAGAATGTAGAATTGATTGTTGATCTATTGTTTCCTTGTTGCTGTGTGTGTAATAATGCGCGCGTTTGTGTTTTTTTCTCTTTCCTTTTTTGTTGTTGTTTTCTGTTTGTATGTAGCAGAATTGACTTGTGCTGGGGTTTTTAGTGGAAAAAGAAACAAGGGAGGAAATCATTGATAATGGGTTCTAAGTTTTGTTGCACTTGTGGTGAGTTGAGACTGGCCTGGGCGTTGCATTCTTCTGGTTTCTGTTACTGGACAAGCTCTTCTGTTATGGAGAAGGCTGATCTTTGTTGTTGTTGAAGTCTAATGCAGCTCCCAAGCTGTCTTCTTACATTTCTGTTGGATTATGATTTGTGTTAAATCTTTTCATTGACTCATTGTTAAGTTGACCCTATTTGGTTCATTTTGGGTTTTGCCTTTTGAATGTGCTTGGAGCGTGGACATTGGCTTGCCTGTGGTTTAATCATTTCAGGTTGAGTATGAAACTCATGAGTTTGTAGTTTGGTCATCCCGGGGTATGTGCTTTGAACTGTAACTTTTGGGCTCTGACGTGGGAAGTAAAAGGTTTTCCTTGAATTAGCTACCTGCATGATCCCTCGTTAATTAGTGGGGGACTGGACCTGTAACTAGAATGTCTGTAGAAATTCCCTTATGGCTAGCATTCTCTGATCACGCATAGTGTTGCGATTGAATTTCATTTGCTTATTAGTTTCTTGTTGAATGTAAGTATCATTTTTTCCCCCTTGTTTGTGAGTTTAATAGCTTATTGCCGGCTTCTTTTACCTACCCTTGTGTATGAGTTTGGATACAAAGCAAACTGATAAATGATTTTATTTTCTTGTACAGATACATTCCATGAAGTAAAAAGAAAGCGTGATAGGAGAAAAGAGGTACTGCTATGTCCCAGTTGAATCAGTTGAATCCATTTAAAAAGCCAAAACTTAGGAAGAAAATAAAGGAAAATAATGCTCATGTGCTGGCAATGTAATGAATCTCCTTATTGTGATGTTCATTGGGTTAACTTCATATTTAAATTTATCTGAGCTAATTGTTTCAACGTGGGATATTCACATTGGAATTACTACAGTCCCAACACATCTTATAGTTGCTTGAATCTGGGTTTGAACTTTGAATTAGTTTTTGGGTTTCTTCCAGAATGTTAATAAGGAGCCGGCAGAGAAGTGGAAGCCAGGTACCCAGGCACGGACAAATAGAGTGGGTCGTGGGAACTATTCATCCCGACACATATCTCATGGTGAGCCTGTATTTGATGCCATGAGCTATTTCCAACCATCTTTGTATATGCCTTCCTGAGTTGGAAGGTTGAGTGTTTTACACTCATGTTATGCTTATTTTTGTAAATTACATTTTCTATCAATTTTCTTTAACTCTCCTTGTAGTTATACTGTTTCTGCTCTTAGATCCATACGAATTCCTTACTTTATCTTTGTAAAACCACTTCATTAACAGACAATAATAAAAGGAAATGACAATGAATTATTTGCCCAATAATCCTGAACTCAGATGTGCTGTCTTTTCACCGAATTTGTTCTATTTCTTCTCTTGTCTTCTCACTATTTCTTTCCAGATGCTGGTGGTGGAAGAAACTTGGCTGCTATAAAGGATACCAGTCACCTTACTGAGAAAGGTACTAGCAAGGGCCCCTTGGCTACTTCCCAAGATATGAAAAAGAACGAAACTTCTTCTGTTGCAAGGTGCGACGGGTGGTTATGACCTTCTTCTGATATGTGTGTATTTTGTTGTGCTTATTTTTTAAATCATCAAAATGGTATTTATATTATGCACCCTACCATACAATAATTGCTCTGTGGGTCTATCAACTCCTCCTAACAACCAATGTTTTCTAAAGTTGTTGTCTTTTGTCTTTGCAGCCCAATTACTGCTGTGTCTAATGGTCCATCTGGTATTACTGCCCAGAGTACCAATGTTATACATGACAATCATGCATCTGCAGTTGAAGGTGGTAATCAATCCAATCCATCTGCAATTGATTCAATTAAAAACTCCAATGTCTCAGGGAGCAAAGATGAACAGCAGCACCAGATGCTGGAGTTGAGCAACAACGCAGCACCTATTCCTTCACCACCTGCTTCGGGATCGTATTTCTCTTCTTCGGATCCAGTACTGCTGCCGTCGCAAGATTTATCAATCCCTAAAGCAGTGGGCACCATTCAGCGTGAAGGGGGGAATCAGCATGCTACTGCTGATCTGGTTAATGATAATCATACTGAGAGCAAATCAGCTTCTGCCAAAACTCGTATGCTAATTGCGTTCCTACTTGTGTATTTTTGCAATTTTTTGGAATATTGACGTGGTTCTTTAGTACCATCCAAAACAACTAATGAGGTTTACTCTTCTGAATGTGATAGCTACTTCTGAGGCTGGGATTTCTAGTGTGCAACAAAACATGCCAAACAATCTCCAGGGAGTTGGAAAGAATCAGCTTGTAGAGCCTGTGCAGGCTGCATCTTCAACTGTTGGTGTTTCAACTGCTAGTAGGCCTTCATCAAATTACAACAATCGGTCTCAAGTGATTGGCTTACAAAAAGGTATGTAGAACAATGACTCAATGAGGAACCGCAAAAAGTTATTATATTGCTTTCTAGAATTAGGTCTAATGTAGCTGCATCGCTGAGTAATTGCCCAACGAAGTAGGCATCTCTGATCTTGTAAACTATCTTTGTATATGCTAGGGGAGTCCATAGTTGAGATTTCTGACTATTCCAAACATTCTATTGATATCGATTATCCTGTCACTATTAGCTGATGACTGTGATCAACAGATTCTTGATTGATGTTTCAAGTTGCTGCTTTTAGGGAGTTACATGTTTTTTATATTCAATTTTAACTCTAAATTCATGTTGTAATTTGAGTATTAAATAAATGGCAACCTAAATGTGTTTCATTCTCCCATATTTACCCTGAATGCAACTGAAGGTGTTTCTTTTTTCAACAGTGGGTCCTGGCAAAGAGTGGAAACCAAAGTCTACGAACCCCAATGTTAGCCAGGGAGCCACTATTACTGCTTCATCAGAGGTTTCTACAGTATCTTTTGGAACTCATCCTGAATCACATACAACTCCTGTTGTCCTCGTTTCAAATGATGCTACTGCGGAGTTGCAGAGGAAGTTAGAGGACACACACATTTCAGATAGACAACATGTGATTATTCCCAATCACCTTCATGTCCCTGAAGTTGAAAAACTTGGATTTTGTTTTGGAAGTTTTGATGCAAGCTTTGGATTGGATATGAACCAGAATGGTGTTCCAGGGGCTGATAAGAGTCCACCAATGTCTGAATCCTCTGAAGCTACTGATGAACCTGTGAAGGAGCTACAGTTGAGGTGTGTGTGTGTCTCTCTCTCTTCCTTCCCCAAGTTTTTGATTTAGTTTCTGTTTTGCTCAAATATGTTCTATCATTGCTACCAATTTCTTTTGGAGGCTCCACCCCTAGTCTGTACTGCATTTGATCATCCTTCCTCCTAATTGCTTATAATAAATTAGGGTACACATTTATGCTTAAGGATCAACATAGATCTCCTGCAATACAGTTCACTGGGATTTAGTCTTGATTATTGATGAACTCAATGGTATTTCAAAATTCATGATTGATTTATAAGTTGTATACTCATTATCATTGAAGAAAGTGTTTACCGTCTTTGTGTATAAATGCTCTGCATATGCTTACAAATGAGAAGGGAATATGCCTAAAAAATGGATTGATGCAGGACAGCCTTCCTCGTATAAACTTGAAGGGGCCTTTTCTGTGGTTGAGGGATGCTGTGGATTGATGTGAATAAAACAGAATCAAACCCAGTCTCGTTGAAAAACCTGGAATAATTAAAAGGGATCCAAATATCCTATAAAACGGCTCTTCTATAGGAATTTTTCCTAAACTTGGTCTTAGGATGTATTAGGAATAATAGTTGGAATTTTACAAATTATTTATCCTTGCATGTGATGAAGTTGTTTTGGTACAATCCTTCTTGATGTTCTATTCTCTTTGCTGGCGTGTCTATAGGTATGAAATACTTTTCATCTTTTAGAGTTACATGTATAAGGGACTGTGGGATGATGATTATGAGAAATTTTGTTGCCAAAGAAAAGAAAGATTGCAGATGAGACTAGGAAATAATCTTCCCATGAGGATATGGAATTTGAAACTATCATATGGATATATCTGAATCTTTCTCGGGTAGTGTTGCTGATAACAACTAGGAAATACTCTTCCCACAAAATTATCATATGGATATTTCTGAATCTTTCTCGGGTAGTGTTGCTGATAACGGTTCACTGCGTGAATCATACTATTCCACTTTTACATGTTGATAGAAGAAAAGGTTGTGGCCCCTTCTCATCATCCTTGCGCTCTGTTTGCTTTGGCTATATTTTGTCTTCTGTTTTCTGCTAGTAGCTGCTGAAAGTTTTCCATCAACTCTAGCATTTCCCTTTATTCCTGCCTTACCGTCTTGCCTGTTCCTTCCTGAATCATTCAATTATTCCTTGCATTATTCTACTGAAAAATATGTATACCTCTTAAAAAGATCTTTTGGGCATGCATATATAAATGACAAGTAATCAATCAAAGGTCAAAGTACCCTTCAATACACTATGAAGCACTCTAGTGACCTTGATGGTCACTAGTCCTGGTTCTTAATGACTTGTTTGGTAAGTAAGTGGATTCATCTCTGGTAGGATATAGTGCCTGAAACATTCCACTTAAAATTTTCCTTTATTTTTCCATTTCTATTTATACTATATGTGTTTCCCCCCCTAAATTGGGTACGTACTTTCTTGATTACAGCAATCAAAATGCAATGGTAACTGCAGAGGATACTGAAAAAAGGTTCCCAGATGGTCCCCAATCACCTTCACCAGGGCCAGAAAGAAATTCATCTAGCGAGGTTGAAGTATCATCCTCTATGACCCCTGATTATAATGAGTCCAAGCCGGAGGTTGCGCCAGGAAGCCATCAACATCCTGTGATCCATGCTTCGTCTAACTACAATTTTGGTTTCATGCCACCTATATTGAGTAGCCAGCTTACTCCCTTGGAAACTTCAGAATCTCAAACTCGTGATGCTCCTCGACTTCCAGGCTTTGTTGTATGTCTTTATTATTTATCTGTTTCTAGTTCCATACAACTTTGCAAGGCTGATTGCTAAATAACATACATACACAGTTCATTCATTTATTATGGCTGCCATATCCTTTTCATATGATACAAGTCTTGTCATTTCTTAAATTTTGAAATGTCTGTCAGCATGTTTACATTCTTTAAATAATATATTTTTCAGGTCCCGCAATCTTTTGATCCAGCAAGCTATTATGCACAATTTTATCGTTCTGGCTTGGACGGTGATGGCCGCATTTCCCCTTTCAACTCAGCTGGAGCTGCAAACAAGTACAATGGAAATGCTGCACTGGTCTCTGCACAGACTTCTCAGACTCCTCAAGAGGTAGATTGCTTTTATAGATATGTCGTAATATTCTTTTGGTCTTTGTGAAGTATTTGGTTTTTCTGGGTATCTCAAATTTGGCTGTATAGAGGTGATTCTGAGTTATGCGCTCATAGTTGTCCAGTGGTTGAGGATAATTTGCTAATTTTGCTTAATTCACTTATTCAGTTGCAGGGCGGTGTCCCTCTGGTTCTGTCGACAGCCTCTCCAGCACCACTTGTGACCCAAGCTGCTGGAGTGATGCAGAGCTCAATAACAGCAACCCAGCAACCTCTTCCAGTCTTCCGGCAACCAACTGGGGTTCATCTTCCCCATTATCCTCCAAACTACATACCATACAGTCCCTATTTCTCCCCATTTTATGTCCCACCACCTGCAATTCATCAGTTCTTAAGCAGTGGTACATTTCCGCAGCAACCTCAGGCCGGCAGCTTGTATCAGACGGCGCCTGGAACCGCTGCTAAATATTCAGTTTCCCAGTTTAAGCAGGGATCAAATACAGGGGGATCAACTCATATTGGATTGCCTGGCAGCTATGGGCCATATGGTCTTTCCATGGCCAACTACGCTTCCAGTCCAGCTACCGCAGCTGTTACTTCAGCATCTAACGAGGATATTTCTGCCCCTCAAGTGAAAGAAAATAACATCTACGTCAGTAGCCAACAGGTTCGTTCACCTGTAAATGTTAACACGATCTATTTTATACATGTGTTATCA
>JACFYI010000329.1:328154-342322 GCA_014898755.1 Handroanthus guayacan | reverse complement strand
CGACCCTCAATTATCGTAAACATAATCAGCATGTTTAGAACAAAACAAATATTACAACCAATATGCAATCAGTCATTATGGTGTTACTAAGAATTTATAGCTGGTAGTTCTGAAAAGTAGGAAAGAAAAAGAAAAACATAAGTTGTCCAATTTTTTGAGTTGGTATGTCAGAAACTCCAAATTCTGTAATATAGAACTCAAGTAAATTTGGCAAATCTGATAACTGTGGAAGTTACCACAGCATTAAGCTTTAACGAACCAGAACCTCTTTCAAGTTACATGAACTTTTCTTCATTGTTTTTCACCTTTACATTTTATTGTAATTATGACTGCCTGTTGAGGGTTGGGGATTGGGGCATTCCCAGGAGAAGGGGGAATAGAAACTCAATTACAGTGGATGATAGGTGGAAGTTGGACCTATGATACACGAATGGCAATGAAAGAGTGACAACATCAGTCAAGAGGAGAATCTTTTATGAGATAGAAAGGTGAAAAACCGACGTGGAGACAACCTAGGAAGATGGAGATATTCAGTACACCAAAGTTTTTTCCAGTGCACATGGCATATGAGAGTTAAAAATGTGATTGTACAACATGGGACATAACCAACTCATACCCATCACTAGATAGACAAACGGGAATTTTAATAGTTCTAATAAAGAGTGTGGCCTATTTCCAATCGAACCACATATGCAAAATACCAGAATCATCATGCAACTTTGAAAGTGCAGAGTATGGCCACACAAAATAAAATGAATGGAAAGGTCTGTGCATTCACAGATGCTAGCAGAGAATTCATCAGATAACAATAATCGGTTATTATCATTAACATTCACTTTGAACTAACCTGTGATGCCAATGAGAGAAACTTGTATGTATCCAATGCATATCGAACTAATGCCTCGTTCTCGCCAGGATTTATTGTACATCTGCAGTTTGAAAACACTTCACAATGCATCTACTCAAATATGCATAGGTAGCAATGAAAAACCATTGAAATTATACTGAAGCGATATCTCGAAAAGAAAATATCAAAAAGTTAAAACAGCAGTGCAAACATTCAGAATTGCGTAATTAGAGAAGAAAAGATCAAAGACTAACAGCAAGATAAAACTCTGATTTAGAGTTTGACCTCAGGACATAGAATTCAAAGTATATCCAGTCCGTACTACACTGATAGAGGAAAAAGAATGTTGGAGGAGATGGAAGCATGATATGCTGGCCTCAAGGACAGTAAACAGGATTCCGAGGAAAATAATGGAGGAAGGTTTGTGGCAAGGACACGTGGCAATAAACTTAAGAGGACTAAAAGACTTTGAAATGTCATCAAACAAGAAAGTAAGCTAAGAAGGCGACCAAAGATTAGAAGATGTCACCCTTTAGTGGACTTGTGATTAACCAAGGTATTGTTCCCTATGTGTTTGTAGCGAGTAAAAACTCTCTCAGGACCTCGGAAGTGGTAAAATTCAAAGCCTATTCTTGAGAGGTCTGTGACCCGCCTCGGGGAAAAGGAGGAACATAGCTTAAGTGTCATCATAATCACCAGGAAATGCACAAGAAGAGAGACAGTAAGAACTGCCTAAAATTTGACAAACATGTCATGGCACAGAAAATTTTGTATGAATGGTGTAGAATGGACAACAAAAGTGAGAGAAGACAAGCAGATTTGACATGAACATGTCCATAAGAATGCTTACGTTGAGTAAACTAAAACTCCACCAGGACGAACAAGTTGCACAGCCTGGTCAAACATTCGCCTCTGGTACTTGGCATGAGTTCGTAATGATTCCACAGTGTCCTACACAAAAGCATAGTTAAAGAAGGAAAAAGTGAATATCAGTCAAAAACAGAGAAAATGTAGGACACGCTCTCAAAATATATACAGCCAACATGAGTTTCTATTCCAGCAAAGAACTTCCTCTACATTCCTAAGAAACAAAATATGTTTTCTTGCAAAATGTAGGAAGCATGACATCCCGACACTACAACAATGCTTGAACCAAAAAGAATTCGTAAGTGCTTCTACATAATACAACTTGAGAAAACTACAGTGCATGGTTCTCAAATTTAAGGTACCAACAGCACAGAGCAATAACCTTCCGTTCTCTACATCTTCAATCATCCTTAACTAAATCTTTTGCTAATAATAAATTTAAACCCAAAAATATATATATATTTAATAAATTAAAATAACCATAAATTCTTTTATCTAGTATATAAGCATAAACAGGAAATGCTCTAAACTAGAAATTTTTAAAAGAACAAAATTTTCCAAATCCAAAGTAGGTGTACATTATTCAATTTATCACCCTTTGAGGTTCACTCCATTACTTTAACCAGAGGTCATTGATTTTCTGACTAAACCTCATAAATTCTAAGAAATAATGCTTAAGGTTGGTTGTGAGCAGAAAATAAACTCTACCGGCTGCAATGGACAAGACATAAAGGACAGAACAGGATGAGAAAGGTAGAGAGCGCTGCCAATAAGCACATGCCAAAGAAGAGAAAAATAAGACAATGTAGCAGTATGCTGTACCTCTCCAGCAAACAAGCGAGGTCTCAAGCCAAGAGCAGAACAAGGAGCATCAAGGAGAACCCGGTCAAAGCTGTTGGGAAAGAATCCTTTGGACCTTTCAACTCTACCTCCTAAAGAGTTATTTCTTCCAGGCCCATTTCTCATTTTTCGGATATTCTTCCGTTGCTCAGCTTTGCTGGTGTAGTTCCCATTCCTTAACTGTTCAGCAGTAGCTACTTTATAGGATACGAAAAAGTGAGAAGTGTTGTCCTTTTGAGCATGCATGGGGAAAAATTTAATTGAAAAAAAATCTGCTAGCTATAGGATGTCATTGATGATTGCTGTGGAATATAATTGTCTTGAAGGATAATGGTATGTTTAAAGCAATAAGCAACAGTATCCCAGCACCACACTAACACCCCCCTCCCCCCATAAACCTATGAACTATCCCCCAATATAAAGTCTAAAGAAGGAAATTTTCAGGATATAAATGAGAATATTCGAGATATTAGAGAAACAAACTCACAATGGGTACCACCTAGTGCAGTGTCTGGTATTCTCTCCGTTCCTGACATTGATGACTCTGATATTATAAGGCTCTCGTTCTCCCCAGGCTGTGGAGGATGTGGAGCACCCTCACTAGCAGTTTTATTTATTTTCTGAACCGATCTCAGTGCATCAAGTTTATATGTAGTTATACATTTTAAGCCCATTTCATCTGCCAGTTTCTGTATATCAAGCACCTGAAAACGAGATGCATTGATAAAGTGAAAACAAATTCCAATCATGACATTTACACACAAGACAGAAACACATGTGCAAACAGAGTATCCATGTACACTGCACAAGAATAAGAGGATATCTTTCTGATTTTCAATTGCGTGTCATTTCTGTAGTCTTTTGTTGTCCTGGACAAATTAATGATACTCAGATTGTCATGAAGTTATTCATCTTTATTTGCACCCTGCAAGACTTCACAATGAGTTTGCGTTTTCTGTAATGTGCCTCTATGCAAAACATGGTTTCCTCTTCATTTTAAGAATGGAGACCTATGCTTTGCACTTTCCATGTTGACAAGGTGATATACAAATCTCTATGAGCCTGCAAGAAATCTTACCTTCCAACTTCTACTAGTATGTTAACATAAAACTTTGAACAATCACAATAGTAGAAACCAGGCTAATGCTTCTCTGATGAGTCAGTTTAATAACAAGCCTTGTGAGTTCTCGAAATCTGTAGCAGGACAGCCTCATGACAAGAGACATCATGTTAGGATGTGGAGGGTCATTCAATGTTGGAAACCAAGGATCCAATGGCATTTGGGATTACAATAAACTCATGGCACCCTCTCAGAAAACTTCTAATTTCTGAAGTGTGCAGAGTATCTATGATGTCCTAAAGTGGTGTACCACTTAGTCAATCTACATTGAGAGTCAATTAGGGTGATGACATGACAGAAAGTTAAATATTCACAATCACCTGTCAAGTTCAGAAGGTGCACCTTATTGTGAGATCTATCAGCGGCAATAACCTCTCCTTTATCCTTCATGAGAACTGCAATTACGGTGGTTTTCCCTCCAGGCGCTGCACACATATCTAGTATCTTCTCTCCCTCTTGAGGATCTATGAAAAAGATGGATGTGTGCAATTTTAGCACGGAAAAGAAAATAATGAAAGGTGAAGAAGAAGCAAATCATGCGGCATACAGGAGAAACAAATGCATAAAAGAAGTTCTTGAAAAAAATTTCAACATTAGTGAATACATAGTTGGACATTATAGTATCAATCAGCATGCATGGAAGAGCTATAAAGGTATATAAAAGTGTGGGTTATCAAATTGAGAACTTCGCTAATAAAAGGATGAACATGAAGTAACATGATAAGTGTGATGGCAAATTCTCCACTTTACTACATCATCCATTATCACAATATCAATAAGCACAATAAACTCTATCTTCACAAGCACGTGATATGTAAAGGGCACCCCTCCAAGAAGTAGAAAGCATATACAAAATTTTAAAAATAAACAACTGCAGAAAGTTTTACATGTAACTGTTGCATACCTAAGGCATGTGCTGTAATGATGCTAGGGAGGTTCTGAAGAAATATTTCCCCCTCAAGTAAATCTGTAATCTCAATGAATCAGATTTTCTTAGTTACCCATAGAAACTTTTAATTGAACACTAAAAGTTAGACATTCTGACTTGTAAGTGCGAAATAGAATCAAGAAACTTGCATGGAAACAGAATAGAACTTACTATGAAATGAAGGTAGGTTAAATACCCTTTTATCCATGTCAAGAGCAACTCCTTCAGATGCCCGGAACATCCCAGTTCTGGACATCATAGTGGTTCCTTGACCAACATAGAGGCCATTCCTTTCAAAATAATAAGGATCTGCAAACATGATAGACGTATCCATCTTAAAGTTTCCAGGACACTCTTCATGATAATAGCAGCTAGAGAGGCTTCCAGTGCACAGAGGCACAATAACAAAATGGCAAGTTGATCAACCATGATAAACAAAATGATGGAAAAGAAAGGGAAAAAAAAATGACAAGCAATCTAGTAAGGTAGCACTAGTACCCATGATGTCATCAAATTAAACTTTATTAAGCAGGATTAAGTATCAACAATCGCATGAGTAGTTATTCAGATAACATTGAGATTGAAATACCAAGTCCTGTCATTGCATCAACTGATAAAGCTGTTTCCTGTTTAATAAACAGAAAGACATCACAAAAGAAAGGACTGATTTGTTTGCCTCATAGGATGAGTTTTGCACCCTCTACGGGTCAATCAGAAATGAATCAATCCAGTAAAAATCAACAAAAGAAAACTCAATGGCTAATAATAACTCTACATATCGGGTAGAGATGAAGTAGTACCCATTCTGACTCGGAGGACGAAAAGATAAGGCAAAGAAAATCACGGAGTAACAAAATTGGAAGTTTCCAAGTGATGCAGTAATGCATCACTAATGGTAAGAAGCAAATGCAGAGAGGTCCAGGGGAATGTATGCTTGCCTGTTTGTGATCCCTGTAGTACAGTTCCACGTGTAAAACCAACACCCCATCCACCATCAGCGCCAGGTTGCTCCACGGCCACTGAAACTGCAACTTGCTCCCCTTTCTCCACATGAGCACTACAGGCCAAAACACCAGGTACATACACCTAAATGTAGAATATAAAAAATTGGCAAAGAAAGTAACTGCATTTCAATTTTCATGCATATGATGTTTCTCTATAAATTACTCCTACTGTAGAAGATGTACCCAGAGAAGAAAAAATTTGTAGTAACATCTGGAAAAAATGATAACAACAGTCTAATGAAACTAAGAAAAACGACAGTGAACTGAATGATGGGGTTAAGGAAACCGAAACAAATATACTTTGATGCTGGAAAAGTGGCTGTCACTTTTATTCGTAGCACTTAGTATCTTTAAGAAAAAGTCAGTTCCTGTACAAGTGCTACCTTGCATACTTACATGAGCACCACGAAGGACTGCTTCAGCGCATTTCCGGCTCACAATAACCTCTTTAGGAGGTTTTTCGTCCTTGTACCCATAATCAATAGTGTGTGGTCCTGACCCTCTGACAAAAACCACATAGTCTAAACTTGGTATCTTACACTTGGAAATAAAACAATTTCTCACAGAAGCATCTGGTAGACCAGCAGAGTCCACTGGCACCGTGGCGATATCATCTGCATTACAGGGAACATTGGCTCCTTCAGCAGGATCATTGTGCCACCCCCTTTCCTGTAATATAGCTGATAGCTTCTTCATAACAGCATCTCTTGTTGACTTGAGTGTATTTACCCGTATGCAAGAGTAACCTGAAGGCCGCCTAACAAAAGCATAAAGAATCAAGTTAGTATGATAAAATTTCATTAGGAAAAAGAAACCAGCATTCTGAATGTTTAAAAAACTGTAATGAGTGACCATGCCCAAGCACATTTATAAGCGAACATATGACAAAATTGAACTAAATCATTTATCAAGATACATGCAGTGAATCATCCCAAAATATACATTAAGCAACCTTGCACAACGAAGTCAAAGTTTCTGCACATTAAGGGCCCTCAAAATCCCATAACACAAATATTAAATAAACAAAAGATACAGTAAATTACTCAACAAGATTGCCCGCAAACAAATTGGTGATGAAATTAACCAGTGAAGCCCAAAACAACAACGGAAAAGAGAGGGGGTAGGGGCCAATGAAAGAAGGATAGCACAGAAATACAGACGTTAGGGCCTTCGAAATTCGAGCAAAGTGATCAGCTCCATAGGCTTTAACAAAGTACTCTTCCACTTCAGGGTTCCAACGCAATATTGGGTTGTAACAATATCGTTCCGATGGATCCATCTGAAGACGCAATCAATCAAACAACAAACACACACAAAAACATAAGTAAATATGCACATTCACAAGAAAAGACAGAAAGAAGGGCGACGGAGGGATGGAGGAATGGATACCTTGGGAAGAGAGGGTTTATGATGGTGGAGCGTAAGGAGGGTTCTGCTGAGGGTTTTTCGGAGGTTCCTCCCTTTCTTCATATGCATATAAGGAAACTGTTGGGAATATACTACTTGGGAAAATTTAAACCGTTGAAGAGTACGTTCTTGGAATATCTACATTAGTACCGTTGAAGGATAACTTTTTCTTGAGAAACAAAGGTTATAGTAGGAATCGAACTCATAATCTCATGATTATAAAATCTTTTCTTAAGTAATCAAGCTAAGGTTCATTGGCGTTGAAAGATACCTTGAAGATTTACATTTATTACCCATAGGATGGGATTGTTAATTGTTTCAAGGAATAATGAAGTATGATTTTTTTATTTTTTTTTTGATAATTAGCTCTATTCTCAGTGAGGTTTATTATTATTATTAAAATGCTCATTGAAATTTGAATATTTATTATTATATCTTCTACTATACAATTTAGGGGATATAATTGTAACTACATATTAATTGAATTGTATAGCAGAAGATGTAATGGTAACTATTAAAACTTCAAGAGGCATAATAGTAATTACCCAAACTTTAGAGAGTAATTTGATAATTACATTCAATCTCAGGGATATTGAGGTAATCATCACTTATTTCTCATGAACAGTGATACGATTTAGTTTTTTCTAGAAATTGAATTTAAGTTAATTATTTTTTAAAAGAAATAGTTACATTCAATTTAATCAATAACTAAATATATTCAAAGATCAACTACATTAACAAATATAAGAAAAACTCCCTAAGCTTTAGGCTATCATGTTATAGAAAAAAATCATCAATAAAAATTGAACTCATAGCCTTTTGATTATGAGACCATCACTTTGTTCATAAGATAAAGTATGACTAGCAAGTTGAATGAGCTATTTTAGAAGAATATTATGACAAATAGGTAGAAATTACCTTTTTAACATGTTTTATTGTTTTGGATAAATTAAAATTGATCTTGATCGAATTTCAAAGTCAATAATTATAATTCATTGGAATGGTGTTTTGCGTTCTTGTTGATTACTTGTTGCATTCTATTACTATTTTGATATAAAATATGAGAGACAACGGTAGTTATTTTATGTGGTATGTTTCTGTAATTTTTTTCTAAAATGCCCTTAATATTAGATTGCTCTGATAATCATCTACAACCTATTTTCTCTTAATATCAAATTATGTTTTTAGAAGTTTTTCTCCCTAAAATGCCCTTAATATTAGATTGCTCCAATAATAGCCTACATCCTATTTTCTGCTAATATCAAATTATGTATGTATTAATATAAAATATAATTATATTCTAATTGTTAAATATAGACAATATGCATTATGTCTCAATATATATATATATATATTTTAACTTATGTTATGCACGCCCATCAAGTGTGCAATATACACTAATTAAGAATTACGCCCGTGACTTATTTATATTTTTATTTGAATAATAAAAACTAAAAATGAAATGTCTGTCGCTATTTTCATGACAATTGATTTAACGAATGTAAAGCGTTTTTGCTTTAAGATTCTAAAATTTCATTGTCTATTACACGCTACAGCATTCACATGATATTTCAGAAAATAGACATCACAACTAACAAGGCATAAGTCTAACAATTTCTTGGCAATTCAATATTCTCCCGTAGCATATTGATTTTTGTCTATTGGATGCTAGCTTAAAGGATTCGTCTATTGCATGACAATTTGGATCTATTTTGTATTAAATAATGATATATTAATTAAATGTGATCGTTCCTCTAAAAAAAATAAAGAAAAGAAAAAATATGAATAAACAACTTAGTTTAATTATTTGTAAAGTGTATTAATTAGCAACAAGGAAAGCAAAGATAAATTTTTGTTAGTTACCATGTAAATTTAATTAAAGTTTCAAGATGAAAATTTAGTGTCTCCAACATCATTCATTCTATTAAAATTTAATTGATTTATTACAATTACCTACAAATTTAAATCGCTATTTATTATTATTAATGATATGGAACCATGAGCATTTACATAAGTTGCAGATTTCTTTTCTTTTCTTTTTTTATTTTTATTTTTATTTTTATTTTTATTTATTTATTTATTGACACGCTTTTAAAATCGACATACACCCAACGAACACTCATTTATAGCCATTCAAATATAAAAATATGTTGGAAAAAAAAAAAGTAAAACTTATGTGTTCCATGTGTCTTAACACATACATCTAATCAAAATTATGCCCCATGCAATATAGGACATTACTTTTATTCTCCATGAAAATTAAGATTTTGTCTTAATAACATTACACGAAATTAGCATAGACATTCTTCGCGCAGACAACGGCATATCAGGATGTCCCAAATCAAGTCATTTGAAAAGAAATACATGATCGAAAGAATGACACTAGAAGAAGAACATCAAAGTTCATCAAATGTAATAATCATTATAAGAATAACCTTGTCCTAAAACATCATCAAAATTTTCTTTTATAACACCCTTTTGACCTCTTGTATAATATCAAATTCTTCTTGTTTTTCCATCAATCTTTCCAACCCAGCATGTTTACAGTTTTCCACCAACCATCCAAAGCTATACACTAACTAGAAAACCCCTAAAGATCAGCACATTTCGCCGGTGCAAATCCTAGCCTCGACTGCTTCGTATCGTACAATACATGAAAATTCTGTTGCTGATAATTCCCAATAATCGACAAAGCTGAACGAGGGGTTCCCAAAATCGCCAAACAAACGATATCATCCGGTTCAAGCTTGATGAAGTAGTTCTCAACCGGGAAATTCCAAACTGCACCATCACTAAACACGATCCCAAATGAGGGCAACTTAGGTTTCTTGACGCCAGAGACATTGTAACAAGGATCGAGTATTGGAAAATCTTCAACAACCGGATATCCCTTAACCTTCTTCACAAAAGCCTCCTTAATGATCTTATAAGCTGGATCCACAAAGTAACTCAACGTCGTGCCTGAATCAATGATCGTTCCACCAGAACCATCAGATGACAACTCCCACGTCTCTTCTGGGATATTCAACACCTCCCCACCAACAACAATCGACTTTATATGAAGATAATAGAACGTATCAACAAGCTTCTCTTTTTCATCGACTAAAGTAGTGAAATTCAACTCCTGGTGATTTAGCAGGTCTTTGTTCTCCCCGAAGATCAACTTGCTACTAATGCTTGAGTTACTATTTCTATCCACAAGACAATATGAGAAAGAATGACCGTATAATGATTGTAGTTGAGATGAAAACGACAACGGCCCTCTTCCAAGACCCAACAATCCGGCTGCACCATGAAACAACCCTCGATTCCAATGGCCACAACCAAACATCACATTATCGACTTTCTTAAACTCAGATTTCCCATTCGGACCAGTTAGATTAACTGTAAACGTCTCGACTGCAAAGTCTCCGGTCGTGTTAGAACTATCACCATACCAATAGTAATAAGGGCAACTCTGGTTCTCATTCTTGCAGGGCCGCGGGGGGTCAGGGGAGGACACAAGGTCACAACGTGGATCATTACAGCTTATGTTTCTAAACGAACTCGATTTCGAAGGATCATAATAAGGCCCCGTTTGTTCAAAACAATCATAACAAGGAACACATTGAATCCAATTAAGATCACTACCAGTATCAAGAATCAAAGAGAAGTGTTTAGGAGGTGTACCAACAAACACATCCATAAAGTACTCCCCTGAGCCAAGACTCACCCCTGACTCCAAAGTGGCCGTGAGCTGCCCTGGGAAGGCAGCGGGGGAATATTCCGGTGAGGAGGAGGAGTATTCAGGCGCCGCGGCGGGGGCATAAATTGGGCTGTGAGGACTCTGACCGCCATCTTTTTCAAGCCTGGAAATGGTGTTTTGGTTCTTTTTCTCAACTATTCTTGTGTGAAGTGTTTGGATTCTTGTCAAATCTTTTGCAGTGGACTCAACAACAGAATCTACGGGCTTAATTTGTTTCCCAAAAGATCTGTGCTTCATATTGAGAATCACAGCTGGTTTTACTCTAAAATCTCCATGATCAGCTTCTTCTTGAGCTGAAATTTTCTGGGGTTTCAGCTTATTGGGCTCTGATAAGCTACAATCTGAATCCACGGAAGAAGATGCAGAATCGAAGCTAGGGACATCCATGGCTGTGAAAAAGGAACCATTGGAGTTCAAATTATTGACGCTTTGAACTCCATTTCCACCAGCTAAAACGCCATAGGAGAAGAAGTAAAAGTATCCCACAAGAAGCAAATACTTTGACACCATGAGAAAAAAAGCCTACAAGCACTTGAAGTTGAATCTAATGGTAAGACACAAAGAACAATCCAAGAATCAAGAAGAAAATTCAATTCCAAATCCAAGATTCAATGTTTTTTTTTATCTGGGCTGTAAGAAAAATCTCTCAAACTTCTTTCTTGAAAGATGTATGAAGCTAAAACAACTGAGTTTCAAATCAAGATTCAAGAACAAGAAGAAGAAGAAGAAGAATTAAAAAAAGGGTAGTTGTAGAATGGGGTTTAATATAATCGTCAGCTATGAAGAAATTGGGGGTTTTGAAAGAAAGACTTTGAATAAAAGAAAATTTTCAGCGGCCCAAGGCCACCATTGACGCGGTTTCACATAAGAATGCTGTGATATTTAAACCTAAGGAGTGGGAATTTTGAGAAGAATTGACCAAGCCCAAGAAAATTTGGAAAGAGTAATTTAATAATTTTATTGTTCTTTCCTAAAAAAAGGTGGAACATTGAGAATATTTTTGGTTTCTTTTTTTCATTATATTTTGCCATATATTTTTGCGTTGTGGAAAGTTGACAAAAAGACTATGTTGACATATATGTTTGGACTTCGTCTTAATTGAATTGAATGTGATCTCATATTAGACAAAAAATTATATAAAGAATATGATGTGATATTAACTAAAAATTATATAACGATGATGTTATATTTCGAAATGTCTTATGAAAAATGAAATACATTTTCATGTTGTAATATTTGGGAAAGTGGAAATAAAAATTTGAAAATGAATTATTGATGAGTTATTTTGTTGTATTTAATTCAATTTTGTCTTTTTTTCTCGATGCTGAATATTACGAAAATATAACAAAAAGACATAGCAGTATATCCACGTAGAACGATTCTTATATCAATTTTCAACTTTGATGCTTGAATTAGGCAACTTATACATCATAAACTTTTCTTTATAATGCAATCAAAGTTAGGGTAAGCATATGTTTCTACTTGTTTATCACCTACAATATTCCATGGTCCAAACTATTGACTTGTCTTGGAAAAAAATTAACGGTCAATTACCACTTCTATAACTCAGCCATCAATACTTGACCCTTTATAAATATTCCACTAAGTTAATGGTTTGCTTACACACATCCTGTAAAAGATCACAATCAATTGCATATAAGCATTTTTTTTCCTTTTCTTGTTTTTTTTCCTTTTTTTTATTTTTTTGCCATTGATTGATAAATCAAATGTGTATTTATAAAATTAATTATAATTATCATGTAAAACTAATACATAATTTTTACAGTTATGATACCTAATTTTACTTTCTAATTTCGTCCTTCATAGATAAATCAAGTACACACAACTAGTTTTTTTTTTTTTTGGTTTCTGTTTTACGAAATTCCTTTCGTTGTATTTCTCCATATATATTTTTACATCATAACACTCATCTTTCTCATTTTTGCATTTGGAATTTTTCCTAGTTTGAAAGGAAGAACATATATTCAAATAAGATACGATACTTAAATAATATTATATATATATATGAGAACCCTATTATCATCACTAGTGTAAAATCATCAATTCTCCCATTTTTTTATTTTAAATTAATTGTGACATGACAGACTATTATTTGCAATTAGTTATTCAACTACTTTTATCTATGTTTGATAAAGAATGGCCTAGTGGGGCTGGGAGAACAACACAACCAGTCAACCACCATTACCTTCACTACAGCAAATTAAACGCGTGTTTTTGAAAATTTGGAATTGGATTGGTCAAATGGTTAAGCTGGTTGGCTTAAAACTGAGGGACCCGTAATTAACAAAATACATTCTGAAGTTTGAATAATTACCATTATACGTTCTTAATTAATTCTTTTTTTTTATGGGTACTTTCTCAATTAATTTAACTTATGGATAATTATAATTATATATCCCTTGAAAATTATTAAATATTACAAATAGAATCCTGGATAAAAAGGATATTTTGATAATTATGCCAAACAATAGGGGTGTTAAATAGTTATCCCTAAAACTAAAGACAATCATTTTATTTCAGTCAAATCACAAATGGGAAACTTCCAATGAATTTTCTTGTCATGATAAACAAAGTAGATTAAATTAAAAAAAAAAAATTGAAAAGGAAACAAAAGTGATTCTTGACTCAAGAAAAATTCATTGATACAATCATGTGTTTATTGCGTGTACGTTGAATAAATAGATACGAGACTTTGTTTATAAATATTGTGTCTCAGTCACTTAATTCACAAATTCACACATATGAATTTTGTTGAAACACGAAATTTCCCAATCTTACGTTCTATTTCTTGCCTAACTCATTTCAAAGTTAGTGATATTCAATTACACGTGATAACGTCATTTAGCTTGTCCTCGTAAAACATTGATTATTTGCAAGATAATAAAGGAGTAAATTGAGATGAGTCGAGTTGTTGGATTGAGCTTGAACAAAATATTAAGTTTGAGATCAAGCTCATAATATATGTATTAGGTTCCTCAAGCTGAGCTCGACTCCGCACATCTTAGTTATGTTTGAATTTTTGAATGAGTTCTAAATTATTACAAGCTTGAGCTCTAACTGGAGTTCAAGTTCTTAATCTAATAAAATGTCATACATAGTTTATTTGGTTGGATTCATTAATAGTATATTTATAGTGTACATATATCAATATTTAGTAATATATTGATAATATAAAAATATTAAAATTATATAGAAGCTTGCAGGCCAAGAACCTAGATACATAGGGCTTCTTCAGATTGGTTTGAGGCGAAGCTCTAGCTTGAATTGAGAGTTATCCCAATCCAGTTTGATTGACTTATTTTCACATCTAAGACAATTTTAAGATCATTCTCGGATTATTATTTTTTTAATTTGAACAAAGTTTTTTTTTTCATTTTTTTCCTTTTTTT
>JACFYI010000329.1:305984-318942 GCA_014898755.1 Handroanthus guayacan | reverse complement strand
AATAATATATATATTGTCTTGAAAAGTTACATTATTCCATGCTACAAAATCATTTGGATTTATCTTGTTATGTTTTCAAATAATTTCGAAAATTGATAATATTTCCCTGCGTAGATATGAAAATAACGACTATTTGAAATAGTTATTTCAAGAAAAATAGGTTTTATTTGTTTTCTTCTTAACTGATGTCAACTTTGGCGTTGGGTTTAGTTTTCACTTTTCAAATTTAGTAAGATGAGACTGTGAATTTTCTCTTCTTGTCGTGAGATCACAATCTGATGAGGCATAGAATTCGACCTTCATGTGTATGTTCAGCGTACCTTTACTCGATCCCTTTTGCACAGTGTCTTGGCCAGCTGGAATCGAGGAAGGCTCCGATTTGAGGCAAGCTCCATTACGTCTCAATTGGGACCGCTCGACCTCTTGAAATTGAGCATCATTCACCTTGTTAGATCCCGCAATAACCTATCGATCGTTGAGATCAATCGTGAGATCGACATACGTCACAGTCAAGCATTTATGGCTGAGTCAGAAAAGTGCAAGTTGCCCTAATGTGCATTAAATGAACTCTATCATTAGAATCCACCGTCCATGGTCGGTTTAGTCCATTGTGGATTGGTCGGTGGCAAATTGTAGCTGTAGCACACAAAACAGTCTCGTCGAGCAAATGATTGATCAGACACTGTCATTATTTTGTCTAGTTATTCATCCCAAACTCAAGCTGGGGACAAAAGAGGGTTTTCATCAAACTTTCTCATCAGCTCTAGCTCCTATAAATACTAGGTTTTTTTATGATGTTAATTAATAATATATTAAACACTTCATCTACCCAAAATCTGTCTTCCCCTATTCGATCCCATCTATATCAAAATATTGACTTAGGCATTGGAGGGCCTTCGCGGAGGACATACTCCACAAGCCTAACGTGCGTTTTATTTTATAGGTAGACCCCACAACATCCCACCTGGTTGATTTGCACGTGCTGAGGTTGATTCCAGCTCAGCAGTCCCAAATCTCACCCACATCACAATCCATGAAATGAATCGTGCTTTAAAACATGCATTTTGTTTATGATTATGACAACAATTATGTATTAATTGTATAATTGATTTTGTAATCAAATAATTAGTGGTGTGACTTGTGATATAGTTTTTCGGTTTTGTTTTATGTTCAAATTGATGGGAATGAATAAGATAAAGAAGAAATGGGGAGGTAGAAAATATATTAATCATTAATACACCAGTCATTTGTCTATTTCTAAAAGCTCAGGGGTAACAAATACAATTTTCAAGAGTTTCGCTTTCCCAAAGCATTCAAAATTAAACGGCAATTTTTCCCTCCAGAGGGGGAGAAAAGGAAAATTGTAGAACCCTAGATCCGAAAGGAGAAAAATCCACCGAATTTGCCCCCCTTTTTCATGGATTTCAAGGAGGAACTCAACGCCGATGGTTACCTCCACAACGCGGTTGCCGAAAATTCCGATACAATGGCTCTGCAGAAGAAGCGGGCTCGCAGAGTGAGTTTTGCTGAGATGACGTCGGTTCATTTCTTCGACCGTGACGAGGAGTATAATGAAACTCCTTTGACGGAAAATGCTAAAATTGGCAATGATTCGGATGGTGAAATAGGGTTTGGCGAGCAGTCGGAGCGTGATAAGGAGTCCAGAGGCGAGGATGATGGCAATGATAACGATGACGATGATGAGGATGAGATGGAAATGCGAAGGTCTTTTTTGCGCCCGGTTGGGTCTCCTTCTCCTGGAGGGAGCACCTTTGGTTCTGCTTCGTCGAATGATGGCAAGTTCCAATTCTCAGCTTTATTTTGATGGCTATTTGTGGTTTCTGTTGCGGGTCGTGATACTTGAATGGTGATATGGAAGTATCTAATTTTTTTTTCCCTTTATTTGGCGATGAATGCCTGTACTTACTTTGCAAGCTGTCGCTGCTCTAGTGCTAGTCAGCAAGAAGTAGGATGGACGACGTGCATGAGTTTTTCTAGCGGGAGTGTGTATTTCTGATTCTATCTTCGTTACTCGAGTCATGATATTTCTGTTTCTCCTTATTTTTGTAATCTTTCATCTTCTAAAAATGTTAATCATGAAATTTCTCTGTGACTTTGTTCAAGCAGAAGATCATTTCTTTGGCCCTGTGTCAGCCAATTTCATAAGGCCTGGCCGGTTATCTGACTCCGGGGCTTCTGACGATAATCATGATGTGACGATGGATTCAACAGCTTTTTCTATGCATTACCGTAGTCTTGCTAGATCAGAGTCTGGAGTAGACTTAAAGACACCAACAGGGGGTCAACTCTTCCTTGAAGAGAAAACATCAACAAATCCGGATATAGGGAGCTCCATGATTTTCACTTTAGGTAAAAAGCCCATTCCAAGATCTTTGCCTGGTACAGAGGTAAGTGGCAGTCACAGCTCCAATGATATGAGTCTTGTAGGGGAAAACCCTAACAAGTATGACTATGAGAAACTATCACCTGGATTGGATGCACTTCTGGAGGAGAGCCGGAAAAACTTGCTCTCTTTTGGTGTATCTGATGATATCATTACCTCAGTCTCACCTAAAAGGAAAGAAGGTGAGGTATTGCATTTGATAGATCACGGGGATAACCTGGTCCATTCAAGTGACTATTTTAAGAATGGAAGAGGCTTGATTAATTCTCATAATGTTCTGAAAGGGAATGAATCTGCTGGTCACGGTGAATTTCGTGAGGCACGTGATCCTGAGGGAACCTTTCCCAGTGATCTTTCTCTTTCTCCTGAAAAAGTTTCACCCAGTACAGAGGGTGCTGCAGCTTCCAACAGAGATGATTCTAAACCAAATAGGTCTCCGTATGAGAGTAAAGTAAGAATTCAAAGCTAAAGCAGTGTTTATCTTTAATTCATGGAATGTATGGTCCTTATCTATATGATCTGGCATTCTGTTAAATATAGGGAACAAAGTCAGTGGTTAGCTCTTTGAAATGTCAGTATTCCCTTATTCCTTGTGTGCTTTATGCATCTTTTTTCTATGTTCTCTGTTAGGTCTCTGAAGGACTATGCTTAAAAGTTATTTGGAGACACTTGAGCACTGTAATCTCCACTTGATTATGGCAAGTTGTGAGCGGCAGTGGTTAAGCTTTTATTTAAGTGTTTTCATTAAATGTGTTTGTGAAGATAATTCTCTGATCAATCTCATGTGGTCTTTTATTCTGCATAGGTAAATGGTATTAGCTAGTTTGTAAAATTTAATCTAGATGTGTCATTATATACTCCATTCTCCGTTCTTTAACTAAGGTTAAACGTTTGTAGTTCAATGAACTGGTCCAAAAGTACTTTCATTATTGAGCCAGCACGAAAAAATAAAGGCACTAAAGTCTAGATATTCGCATTTTTTTTCAAATAATTGCATACTTATTTCCTTTTAAATTGACATATGCCATTGTTAGTTTTTTGGTTATAACGAACTTGGCAATTGTGCATGATCTTTATTTTAAAGTTTGATTTGTTTTGATTATTTACTGATTTAAGTTCGAAGAGCAAAGAATTACATTTTTATTTTGCTTGATCTGGAAATCTCCCTATGCACAGCCCTCTCTCCCAGCACCCCAATTATGGAAGTTGTAGGACAATTGGTGGATAAGGAGCTTATTATGTTAAAATACTAGTTACAGATGACCTTGCATAAAATTGATAACAAACTGATAATTGAACTGTTCGCACAGGATGAATCTGAGTCCCCACTGGTGGAATCTACATCTTGTCCTGTTAAACGACAACAAATTCTTCTGGCTATTGCTTCTCCATCTAAGCATTTGGCTGTGGCGTCTCCTTTGCCAGAAAAACGTGGCTCCTTGCTGAGAAATGACAGTGTAGATCATCAAGAGACCGAGACATCTATCCAGAGAAGCATTTCCAAGTTGGAATTACTTGAGAAATCTGCCTTCTCTTCTACCTCCAGTGCTAGAGTAGACAATTCTATTATTAAGTCACTGGCTTCTCTAAAATCCCCGAATTTTGATACTTTTTCTGGAAAAAGTAGTCATATCTCTAGAATCAGCTTTGTGGAAGATTCAGTTAATGAAGAGAAGCTCGCTGGTGCTCATAAGAGTGAAGAGACGAGTTATGTTTTTAGCATGGGTCATACCAGGGCTGAGACACTGAATCACATCAGTGGTGAAAATCATTTGGAAGAACATTTGGGTCAAATTATGGGTGGAAAATCATTGAATGAATTGAGTTCAAGAAATTTTCCGACAGAGCAATCAAAATATAGGGCAACTGCTGCTTCACCCTCTAAGATCACTTGGTCCGGAAATAACTTGATGCGTGATTTGTTTACATTTAAACAGTCTAATGAAGATGCACTAACGACTGAAACTGAGTCCTTATTGGCTGAAATCGCCTCAGGTAATGGTGGAAAAGCAGCTTTTACTCCTAAGTTTGTTTCTTCTCCAGGCAGATTGTTGGAGAAGAAATTGTCTGCTTCACCAGGTCTTTATTCTAGTCAATCTAAAGATTTATTGCTTCAGAGTCAGTTAAACCAAATTTCTGAATTGGACAAGTGCCGAGATTCAACTTCAGAGAGAAATCTTGCTGATGTTAACCTCTTAACTCCAACTGCTAAGAGTGATGTAACCAAGGGAATGAAGAGAGAGTTAAGGTCACCTTTTGTTGAACTCAACCATTCCAGAAACTTGATTGAATTAAAAGCAGCGGATAGGGGAGAATTTGATTTTTATAACACGAAGGGAATATTTGAGACTATCGATAAGTTTGTTACTCCTTCTAAGGAGAATGAATCCGAGGTCATGCATTCCAAAATTCTGCATGTAGGTAACCAAACTAGCAAGGGTATCTCCAGGGCTGAAGATAACTTGGACGGTGAAGGACTGAGAGCCATTTCTCATGGTTCTGCTTCTCCATCTGCCCATAGAAATTTAGATGAGCCAAAATTTCAGAAGGTCAGTTACATTTTTTGCCCCTCTCTTTCTTTCTGGAAATAGTTTCTTTACATCAATGCCTCTATCTTGTCAGTTGTTGGTGACGACTAAATCCTAGCAGTTTTAATGCCTGAAACACCGAACTTCTGAGGAGGCTTGATATTTTTCAGTTTCTTCAAAAGCAGAAATTTCCTGGTGTCCTGACAGACAAATCTATCTATAATATGTCCTTCATCTGTCCCAATCAGTCTTATTGCAATTAGAGGCTAAGATATTTACTAATGATGGTTTTCTGTTGAAAAACCTACCAGTCTTATTGCGGTTAAAAGCTAAACTGTGATTCCTTGACCAAAGTCATCGACTCTATTTACTAATGGTGGTTTTCTGTTGGTGTTCAATATGGTCACCTCAGAACCTGGTGGAGTTCCCTAAAGCAAGCTCCCCAAGGAAAGAGCTTGAGAATAAACAATCCCTCCGAATAAAATCTGCAATTACTACTCAGATGAGTGGTAGACTGGAACACTTTTCCGCAACCAAGAGAAATTTGGAATTATTTCTGAGGGACACACAACACAGAACTGAAATGGCCAGAGTGCAGAGGAGTCCCAAACTTCAGAAATGTGAGAATCGTGATCCAGAGATGCCCTTGCATCCTAATGAAGGTAGAACAACACTTACTGGCCATGAGAGGAAGACTTGGACTGATGTATGTTTGATTCAGCTTCCAGTTAATTGTCATTGTACCTTCCTCGCTGGCTGGTAGAACACCCAACCTTTTTGTCTCACCCGATTTTTAATCTGAAATTGCAGACATGTTCTAAATTCTCAAAGGATATAGAAGTCTTGATTTTTGGATCAGCTGATAAGCTTAATAGTAAGATGGTATGCCTCTTACTACCAGTCTCTGTTTAATTATATGTCTCTGCAAATGTAAGGAAACCCTCTTTCCTGTTTCCTGCAAAATGAGATAATGAAAAAATATTATCATTTTTTGTGAAAGGTGAACCTTTTGAGTATTTGCTTTAGAAATTCAGTTGATTTGTTTTTCACCTGGCCGTTTGTTCTGCAACTGTTGGATAATGTTATTCATACTTCAGATTGATGCACTGGAAGCTATGTTGCTTCGCCAGCAGAGGTCAAAAATATATGAGATGCTTCACCTTGGTGCTATGCCCCAGGTCTGCTTGCTCATAATGATACTTAAATATCTGAGTAGTAGAACTGATAAGTTAGACGTGTTCTTAACTCTGAAAATTTTGCCTCTTCACATTGTGAAGTGATTTTTTTTCCCGATCAATTGCTATCTGCATTGCCTGAGGTCATTTATGTTTCTTTTTCCAGAATACAGTTGTTTTTCATGATCTGCAGTTTGAGAAGTAAGTGCTTCCCCTCAGTGAGATGAAATGATTTAATTCCTTGCAGCTGCATGGTGGTTTTTGGGTTTATTTCTGGTCCAATCTAGTCTAGCTCTGAAACAGTATGTTGGTTTGAAATAATTGCTGATGCAGTGTAGCTGAAACAAATTCACTGTTGCATCATCTTGTGTTCGAAAAAGCAAAATTGCAGCTGAAGCATATAAAAAGGGAGAGATTGCTGGTACTATTTGTCCCTGACTCTGTTAATGTACTAGTTTGTTTTCGTTTGTCACCAATATTGTCACATTCTGTATGCAGAAAAGGCTACAGCTTTTAAGCTCTAGAATGCAGGAGTCACAAATGTTGAGAGCAAATATGTCGTCACGGCCGCTGGGGAGATGCACTACTGATCTCCTAGTTGATGCTGTTGATGTTCAGTCATTGTCTGTCAATTTGATGAAGGGACACAAGGTATTAAGTCAAGCTTAATATGCATCTGCAAGATATGCAATTTGACCTTTTATTTTTGGCATTTTACCTTGTTTGTCAATTTATTGGTTCCCTGCGTCCATTTCAAGAATGAGAGGGAACCCTTGAACATGGTTTCTTGTAGCATTGAAGCTGCTGTTCTTTTCATGCTTGTATCATCTTTTTGTGCTTCCTGTCCTTGGTAAGATAATTCTGGTTATAAAACCCACTTGCTAGTACAGAACAGCTAAAACTCTGTGCAGGAAAGCTTTTCTCTTCTTAAGCACTCTGATGAGCTTACTTATATTCAGCAGCGAAATAGTATGCCTTTAGAGAAAGATTCTGACACAGTTTAATATTCTCTATCTTGTCTAACAGGCATGGAGAATAACTAAATTAATGTATGTTTTAAACCCACAACTATGATCTCTACTATATACAACCTGAGCATCCAATTGATGAAGTACATATAAAGAAATTGGGTGAAATGGAAACCATCCATTACGCATGTTAACATAATCATCTTTACTGAGTTTGATATATCTAAGAAATACATCCATAGAAAGCTTATGATTAACATGTTGCATGGCACTCTTTGGTCTATTTTCAACAGAATGGTCTTGTATATGTTTGTTAGGATGCAGTTTTTTCTTGGTTCATTTTGTTCTGATGTGATGTGGCAAGCAGAAGACAACTAAGTTCCCATTTGGTTCAAACTGAATACAAAAGTTGGTTTAATGCAGTTTTATTTACCATAGAATTGCTTCTTGCGCCCTTAAGTGACCGTGGACAGGAGTTGGGGAGGGGAGGAGGGTATTTATGTCATATTTGTGTGATTTTCTGTCCGGACATGCTGATGGAACAGTTGGTGGGTGAGTTTGTCACATTACCTCTTATAGATATCTGTAGAGCACTATTTAAAATATTAAGTCGATGCCTTTTGTGGTATCTTTTTGCCGGATTTTACTCATTTAACTGTTCCTCTAGGATCTGTACTCTATGACAATGATTATTATTCATGCATATTTAATACAACATACGCTGCTTTAAGAGTACTTCTGCACTTCCTATGGTTACAGACATTGCTGAACGCATTGGACACATGCATGTAGGCCTGTATTCAGATACTACATGGATGTTAATCAGTCACAGGGCTGTTCTAGTGGCTGGTAAAATAAGTGGGATCAATCTAATATGAACGATTGATTTGCTAGTATGGAAGGATAATCTGCTAGGTCATAAGTTTCGGATTGTAGCTTAGATAGTAGATATGCAAACTCCAAGATTGCCACTTGCCACTTGGGGACTTGCTTGGTGTTACATGTTTAGTGATATCAACATTTGTGTCTAGTTATGATAATTACGGTTATTTGTGTGTCTAAGCATCTAAAAATTATTGTCTGTCATTTTCTATGAATGTATGATGCTGAGGTACCTGTAAATTTTAGAAGCTAGGCTTCTACATGTTATGTATCACTTATGTCATGGCAGGTTTGCCCTGAAAACTTGACAGCAATGAGGCAGGCCTCAGAAGCTCTAGACAGGAAGATTTTGAACTTGATGAGAAGTTTTCATGCATCCTGCAAGATGAAAGCTGAACCAAGCTGTGGTGAGACAATTGCTTTAGTTAATGAACACTTGATAAAGAGGGCTTCTTGCAGGTTCATTCATCAGGATATGCAGGTGAATACTTTTGCTTCGTGAACTTTTACCAAGAGTGGGTCTAAAGCATGTTGCATTTTGTTTATCTTGGTCGCCAATATTGCTTCTCTATTTCAAACTCTTTCTTTGTGGCAGTGGAGTGGGTGGTAAGGACTACACCTTTGAGAGTATATAGACCTTTGTGCTAGGAGTTGATGGCTGATATTTAAATACTACTAGCAGTTTGACTGACAAACTCCTTACTGAAGGTCCAATGAAAAATGTATTGGGACAGATAACCATGTGTCTTTTCAGTCAATATTGCTGCCCTATGTTGCTGAAATATCTTGTCTGCTTTTTGTCCAGATGTGGGTGGTACATAGCAAGGCCAGTGTGAATGGTCAGCACAGTCTTGTTCTCAACTACCTCGACTTAATTATTCAGAGGTTTCTATGAGAAAACATTCCTTTGCTGCATAGAGCTTCTTTAAGTTGTATTGGTACCAATTTCTTTGCTTTCTCTCACCCTTTTCTCATGAACTTTTTATCTTTGACGTTACAGCATAAAAATCATTGTTGGTCCTACATCAAGTGCTACAATTTTGTTTAAATTGAATGAGGCAAACATCATAAAGGTGACTGCTGTAACCTTAGCAGGTTTGATTTTGTGTCATTTTGTACTCATTGTTGTACGCTTAATCCACTCCTGTTTGCTTCACAGAATTTCACAAATATGGATGCTTGCGTAGCATTTGCATATGTGTTTAATGTTGAAACCGCTCGCAAATACATTGGTGCTAAAACTTTGGTACAGGAAACGCAGGTAAGTAAAAATAGTGCATCTTCATCTTGAAAGAAAGGATAATGAGCAGAGCTCAGTTTTCTGTGAAAGTAATGGCTGCTTCAGATCTATGTCGTTGAAATATAGTTCTAAATATTGACCTTTTTTGGTGTATCAGAAGATTAATCTGCAACAGTTAAGCAGAAACAGTGAAATCCAATGTTAACTGAAATCAGTACATGTTCATGGGCTGAGAAAATCCAATGTTAACTGAAATCAGTACATGTGCATGGGCTGCGGAGTAGTTTAATGCCTTCGTAAACTTGTAACAAATTATGGTATGGTCATATATTGATGTATACTTTATTTAGGGAGCATTGCCTCAACTCCCCTTGAAACTTAATTACCAAAACACTCCCTGATGTTTGGATGATTACCATTATCCGTCGTTAGTTCAGCTGGCTTGAACGTTACAATTACACTCCTCAAAAGCTAACATCCTAAATATTACAATTAGATCCTGTGTTCACAGATATACTTGTGATGTTGCACATGCTCCATTAAGTTCCATCAATTGGATTAATGGTAGGTCGGGTACTAGTTAGTACATGGGAGCATGTGAAAAGTTGATTTGTCGAGTTATCAGAATGAATGGCATGTTAGAAGCTGGAATGTTAGCCTTTTGTCTAATGCATTAATCTCATTTCTGTTCTTTCCCCGATCCACAGGTTACTAGTTCACTTCTAGGTACCTTGCTCGATGTGGTTGAGGAGGTACAGTTAGCACAGATTGAGTTCCAAAATTTGACACAGTCAAGCTTTTCTTTACGATTTGGTAATTGCGGTCCTTTATGTTCCTACTATTTTAACTTCAGTTAGTAGTTTTGATATTTGTGGTTATCTGCTATGACATCAGAACAACTGCAAAGTGTGTTAATGGTATATGTTATTTTATTCTCCATTCAGAAGTGTCCTGATATGTGTCGTTCGTGCAAAGTGCCTCTTTTCTGGTTCTCTTCTACCTGTATATTTCTATTGTTTCCCTGATAGCTTCTGGCCTTCAGGTTGTGTACAAATAGAAAGCATAACAGTTGAAACGACGCATTAAAATTATGTGAATTACTTGGTGTAACTACTTTGAAGTAAAAGGTCATCTAAGTGGATATTTTTAAGGAATATCAAGCATTATTGCTATGTTGCCATCAATGATGTAGCACGTATATTCATGTGGTGAGTTAATTCTCCCCTCACTTGTGAGGAACAATAAAATTTTGGCTTTATCTTGTCTAGAAATTTTATATGTGGGAACATTTATATATGATCCTTGCTTCTTCTCTTATATTTTGAGAATATATATGCATTGATTGATCCCATCTTTTAGTTGAAATTGGAGTTACTGATGATCAATTATGCCCCTAAATCAATTTATAAATTTCCCCTTGCAGTTGACCGGCTTGATCTGATCCTCTGCTTCTTTAATTTTAATTCCGGGAGGAAGGTGATCCTCACACTCGACATGTCTTGCTTGAAACGGTTAGTTCTCTTACTATACTTTTATAATATCATCCCTTCAGTGTATCAGCATCATACCGACAGCTCCTACGGGATCTCAATGCCCAATAGAATATTTGAGGCATGGAGAGCTGAGGCATAAACAGCTAATGAAGGGATTTAGATACCAGGCATATTAATGTCGCTTCTAGTACCAACGACTATTGCTCTTGATGGTTTAATAACGCATGGCAGTAACAATTATAAGCTCTAATTGATTCTGGGACGTGGTTTATAATTTTGTAAGTTGTTGGATTTTATTCTAAATTCCTCTCTAAGATTTTGAATGCTATTGGTGCAGCGGAATCTATCCATCCGAGATCCTTCCAGTTGAGCTGGCATCACCAGTTGACACTCAGAAGAGTTCGTCGTCTGGGCCTCTCTTCGAGGAAATTAGAAATGCATTGAAAGGTGTTGGAACTGGGTACACGAGGATTTTACGACTGTGTAGGTGCGTCTCCCAGGTGGTTCAAGAGCACAGAAAGACAACCCAGACCACTTAATAACAACTATCGAATACCAAGAAGTTTTCCACAACGAATAGCAAGTGTACTAGTTTGCTGCACTTGCTTGTTGGATATTATGAATGGGCGTGTAGGAGTTGAAAAATAACTTCAATTATCATTCTTGCTGTGCACGAGACTTCGGATTGTTTATTTCAATGCATGTTTCATTTTATTTTTTTTTCATCATACTCGGATATATCTTAAAAAGTGTATATAATATTTTCTTATAAAAATATTTAATTATGGGTCTGATATACTTGATATGTATTTGTGTAATAAGATAAAAAATAGAATATTTATTGAAATAGATGATTCAAATTAGGGATAATTACCTTAAGACCCCTTGAGGTTTGTCACAACTATCAAAACATTTTTATAACTCCTGCATATTATAATTAGATTTTTTGAAAGTGTAACAAATATTATAAGTAGATCTCTTATCATTATATTAATTGGGGGTTTATTTGTAATGTTTGTTATACTTTTAGGGGGTGTAATTATAATTGTTCAAATCACAAGAAATGTTTCGATAATTAGAGCAAGCATCAGGGATCTTGAGGCAATTTTCCCATGAAATTACTGAGCGAAAAGATCGAAAATGGATAAAGTTACAAAAATCAAGATCGAGGGCAACATGGTAAATTCAAGCCAAAAACACTGTTGTTTTTTCTCTCAATTACCCTATTTTAGTGGATTGATTAATGAATCTCACATGTCTCGTCATTGTTTGTCAAGTGGTGATTAATAAGCAGTGGAAAGTGCCTCATCTAAAACTCCCATTTCTTTTGAAATTAGTAGTGTCACTCTTTGATACGCTTTATAAATATCTTATTACCAAAGTCATTCTCACGTGTACGATAATGCAAAGTTTTCCCTCTCTTTCCTTTGCCGCCACGTGCTTTACTGCAATCCCATCTTGTAATTAGTTGGATTCTCATAAATTTATGTCCAAATCAATTTTTTTTTTTTTAAGGTCTTTTATTTATTCTTTTTTTGTTATTTATCATAAATTAATTTTATTTCCTGCAATTAGGTAAAAATATCTTCGATTACTTTTAGTTACCGTGACTTTTTAATGAGGTACTTAATGTATATATAATTTCATTTAATTAACCATTTATTTAATGAGGAGAGAGGAAAAGTCAATTTCATACTAAATTTCTTATACTTTTTGCACAGTTTTCATGCTGTATGTTGACTTATGTATCAATGTATCAAAAGACGCGTATTAGTGAAAGTATATGCCATTTTGGCCCGGCACCAAAATTTTCTATTAACTATTAAAGTATATATAATTTTATTTATTCTTGTACTATATCTTTAAATGTAATAGTTAAAAATTAATAACATAACATGGTATCTTTATTCTTTAATTGAGAGAATAATGCTTTTCAATAGCCTATTTGGAAAATTCATTTCTTTTAAAAAGAATTATTTATTTTGTAAATGATTTTATCTATTTGTAGATAAAAAAAAGAAAAAAAAATTCCTTTGTCTAATGAACCTTCATACCAAGTTAGTGTTGAGTTTTTCTTCTCTATAGTTAGAAAAACAAGTCCATTTAATTAATATATCATAATACAGTAATATTTATAATTCAGTACATTGATCAGATATATTAATTATAATAAGAAAAATCATCTAAATTACTTTTGTAACAAAAACGTTTGCCATTGATAAAAATCTAACTAATAACCTATTCAAGATCAAGGGTTCATGACTCTCA
>JACFYI010000329.1:272445-295960 GCA_014898755.1 Handroanthus guayacan | reverse complement strand
TCAAACTGTAATAATACAGTGTGGGTTCCTCTTCATCTTTAGCCTGTTGACACGACACTTGGCTGTTTATCCATTGGTGGGAAAGAGATAAATACCACCTCATTCCCCGGAACAATAATTTCATCAATTATTTAGCTGACACTTCAACTGAGAGTGAGCCCCTCTTGAATTGATTGATTTCTTGACCTCTATTTGAAGCATTGACTTGGGTGTGATTGAATTAAACTTAATCACCAAGTAAGTTTATGCATTTGTTGGACATTTTCTCTGTTCTTGTTTTTGAGAATAGAAAAGGAATCGTTTTTGAATCGTGGTACGGATGTTTAATATCAATGTAATGATTGATATGTAGTCTGAAAGAGCTATATTTGTCTTGATACAAAACGGATTTACATGATTGCTGGTGCATTTCTTGAAATTATGTGACAAAAACTCAGCATATTTCGTTCGGTTTTGCAACAAATAATGTTGATGTATAAATTACTTGCCCTGGTAAGTCGAGCTTGGAAGGTCTGGGCTAAAGGACTGTATATATATATCCTATTGTCTGAAAAGGGAAAAGGTCGGAAGAGGTTTATTTTCTTCTGTTTATTACCTCTTCAAAAGTATATTCTGGTGGAATAAGTCGGGCTATGAAAATTTTTTGTATTTGCTTGTGAAATGTTATTTCTTGGTTATTTTGTATCACTTTGGGCTGACGAAAATCCTCCAATTTTCTGTCAGGTTCGTGCTTCAAAATGGCGATTTCATCTTATCCAACACCAGCAGATGCCGGAGTGCTCTGTGTAATTCTTGCCAACACAGCAATATCCATCTCCATCATGAAGGAGATTGTTCGTTCTATACTACACGTCATAGGGATCCACATTGCATCATGGGAAGAATTCTCCGTGGAGCCCACAGACTCAGCCGAATGTCGTAGAGCTCCCTCTGAGTCATACATGGAGGAGTTCAGAAGCCGAACACCAGCACTACCATACGACTCGATTTTCATATGCGACAGCCCAAAACAAGAATGTTCAATTTGCCTCTCCGAATTTGAACCAAAGGCAGAGATTAACCACCTCTCATGTGGCCACGTTTTCCATAAGCTGTGCCTCGAGAAGTGGTTGAACTATTGGAACACCACGTGCCCCCTATGTCGGAATTACATGATTCCTCAAGAAATGGAAGAAGATGCTTGTCCTATGTGAGTAATTTAACAGAATCTTCCATCAGGAGGTTCTGTTTGTACAGCAGATCGTGTACAGATTATCTGTAAAATCGCAAGCTTCAGTTCATCTAGGCTGATGCGTGTATTTAGCTGCCAATATTCTGCGTCCTCTTGTAGTGACGGGTCAGCTCGACTGATATCTGTGTTGTATATTTTGTTAAACGCTTCTGAAACTCTATGAATTTGAGGTGTTAAAATGTGTCCCATCGTTTTCTTGAAATCATTCTTGTTTTCATTGCATGCTGCAACTAGTTAGCCCTTTATGATAACTTCTTGTTAATCGTTCGACTATTTCGGAATGAAGTCAGCATGAAATGTAGTGTTCATGTACTGATAATTTTCTGGTTACGATTTCTCAGGAACTGTGTGACTGTGTACTGGAGTTGGGGAACTCATTGGATCGATTCTTGAAGGTTTTGTTTGATACTATGAAATAATGATTCTTTAACCTTCTATTGTCTTGCATGTTGCTTTTTTGGGGCAGATTTGTTGTCCATTTGCTTATCAAGAATGAAATATATAGCCTCTTTGTGGTAGAATCTTGAATCTCCTTGAGAAAATTGTGTCATAATCTTACTTTCTGCAACCTGATGAATCAGTTCACAATATGGTATGGCTCATGATAATGTCCAAATTTATTGCACGTTATGGATGGGTTCAACTATATTGAGGTATTTTCCTGTCCATACTCATTGTCGGGGTTTCATCCTTAAAAGGGCCTTCCTTTTGAACAATGACGGTCAAGGTGACAGATTTGGACATCATCGCACAATGTCGTGTCTTAAACGGTCATGTGCATCCTTTCAAGCTTCTCGATTGGGAGGCTTATGATGATATTAAATCTTTTTTCACATCGAGGGTTTTGGGACATTTTACTACCTTTGATGCCTTAAGTCACATCTAGTCGTGTTTCTTTCTTGCTGTTTATGATGATTCTCTCTTGGTGGAACCATATGCTTTTGGTGCATAAACAGTTGTGTGTTCGTATAAAACTGAGGCCTGTTGTCATTTTATGATTGATATGTTTCCATTCTCATAGCACAAAAATATACATTTTTTCCCTAAATATTATTAAAAAATTATCATAACAGCAATCAAAATTATAAATATATATATATATATATATATAAATGCATATCTCCCAGTGATGATTATCTACAGAAAAAAAAAATTATATATTTTTCAATTGTTATACCAATATGAAATAACACATACAATGTTATAAAAAATATGTGACACCAACATATAAATAGAATAATGTATAAAAATATAAAAATTTGACCTGACGTTATTGTTCATACAAATTTGATGTTACATAGAAATGCATTTGTAGTAAAACTAATCTTTCTTTCGAAATAAAACCATACATAACTTCAATCTTGACACATTCTCAAACCCCACTGTCACGACATATTCTCCCATAAAACTCAAGAACCAATCTAACCCGGCACACTTATACTCTTTTGATGACACATGAGAAATCATATCAAATATATATATATATATATATTTATATACAAGTTCATGGACTGACGTTCATAGAATCCAAACAAATCAACAAACTGCATACTCCAGCTTCAGAAAACACCAAGAAAAGCAATTAAACACAAACACAATCCATCAAGAATCTCTTCTTCATATTATGCTGGTATATATACGTCAAAGGTTTGATGATCAAATTCAAGATCCTTGGTTATGTCCTGCAATAAGCTGAGCGTGCAAATCGCCACACATATCAGTAGATTTTCCTGCTAACTCGGCAAGCTTAGAGCCAATCGACATGCTATTACGTGTGAGGCTGGAGCTTCTGTGGTATCGACACCTGAATGAGCCAACGTGTGTCGTTGGTGAGCAGAGGCAATTGTTTCTAGTGCTAGCCACCTTTCTTAGGCTAACCGGCGATGATGGTATAGATGATGAGGACCGCGATAGGGTTTTCATCGTGTTGATGCATAGATGTGGGACGTTGATCTTTCGTTTCTGGCGCTCTTTGCCTGTTTTTGATTCCTCTGCCATTCTTGTCCGAAAAGTCTAGGACAATGTTCGAATAGTAAGTTGAGAAACGATTAATTCATTGCATCATTCAATATGTCAAAATATTTAGTATTGTCGAGTTCTAGTTAACTATAGTCATTAAAGAACGAAGACTAATATGTGTACAAACATAAGACTCGAATTCAGTGGCGGAGCTACATGTTGAGGAGTGAAGCGCAATGAAACAACTCAGTTTTAGAGGATTTGGTTTAATATAGCTATAAAAATCTAAAGCTTGGATTTTCATTATTGATAAACCCACAATCATGAAAATAACAATTTCAAAATTAAGTGGTCCAATTGCCGAGCCTACTATTAAATAAGTAGTGATCTATGCTACTTTGTAAACATAGTATATATCTTTCAGAAAGGAGAATTTTACATAGTTACTGAAAGATTTTTTGGTAAACAATTTTACTCTAAATTTTGAATATAAATACCTATATTTTACAGGACGAGACACATATTTTGGTTTAGATCAGAGAACCAACTTCCCTATTTGAGACTTGAGTAAGGAAAATTTTTGAATTCTATATGCCAAAGTGGGGGATGAGAACACATTATCCAAGATATTGTATCACATATATATAAGATAATAGAAATTTTTTTTTTTCTTTCATGTTTATATTATATGAGTATACAATATACATGAAATACAATAATGTGAACTGGAAGTGTAAGAAAATGCCCTAAAACAATTTAGAAAGAGAAAAACAAGACGAGGGGCATGATAATTCAACCCTCAAAAATCATATGATAAAGGGAGATATATGCAAGATTTAGATATACAACAAAAATCAAACTTTCGGTTTCATCTTTATAACAAGGATTGATTTAGCCAAGAACCACATTTTAATCAACCTACTCCACCAAACAAACCAAAAAAGAAAGAAAGAAAGAAAGATAAAAGATAAAAAAATTGATCATGTCCTCTTCTTCATGTCTTTGCCATGATTTCTATGTCAAGAAATCAAACAAGCCTCATAAAACAAAATAGCTTCGAGTTAAATAGCAATGATTCGAACCACTCATTTCATACTATTTTGAAAATTCAAGAATTTCTCTATTACAACAAGCCCATTTATTACAAGAAGTTGATGATCTCAAAACTTTCTAAACAAAACATCACACGCACACACATTGAAAAGGTGGAAATAATGGAAATAATCATTTTGCCAAGTATTACTATGAATACCTAAAAAGAAAAAAAGGAAGAGGGAAATATTACCTTAAAAATGTAACAAGTGTTGAGTTGCAAGGTTTGTCCAATCTATGGAAATCAAATATTCATGTACATTTCATATGAGGAAATGATTAGACATTTTGGGATTATTTGGGAGGGGAGCACTCTAGAACAACATTGGACTTGGGTTTATTGTTTTTCTTCCATTTTTTATTTATTTTTCTTTTCTGACTCTTTCAAATTTTGATTCTGAGGTTGGTGCAAATTGTCAATTTTGGGCCACAAAATTGCTTCTAGTTTTTTACTATTTTTAGAAGAGATTTTGACTAGAATCATGGATGATATTCAGTATCATTAATTGTCTACAATCCTAAGTTTTACATGTCACTACATAAAGTCCAATATTTTCTCGTCTGTAAATTTTTGGAATAATTTTCGTATGACCAAAAGAAAATATATTTCGCTCTTAGAAAACTCGTTATGTTTGATCATATATTACTTGGAACATTCTCCACTCTAAAAATTAGAAAAGGGGAAAAAAAAAATGGCTAGTTAGAACATTTTCCCAGAACAGTCCCAAACATTACCTAACAGTTGTCGTCTGTTGATGATTCAAGACATGGATATCCTCCTCACGACTAGGAATATTGATTAGTCTCTCTTCTTATTTTCCTTTTTAGTTTGGTAGTATCATAGGCAATTTAAAACAAAGGGTCTTTGAATCTTACAACGTGCCCAGAACTTAATTAATTAGCAAAAGACGTATTCTTGCAAACAGATCAAGCATTACTTGCATCCATGATCTTATATCTTTTGAAATCCAAATTATGGTTTAGCTCCAAATGTAGGGAATAAAGGGTGTTCCTCTTTGGAATAAAGTGATTTACATATATAGACAAATTAAAAGATTAGTTGTAAAATTTAATAGTAAAAATTGACAGCATTTGCAACCACAAGCTAAAACATGATATAAGAATTGATAATGAACACTTGGAGGAATAATGGGTATTTTGTGTTTCGATTGATAATACAGTACTTCCATCTTGCTTCTGATGGTAAAGTGGAAAAATTGTAGTAGAATCCAAAAGGACCTGAAATTTTAGTAGATTTCAACTCGAATTCTCTCTAACAAATGCAGCACACTCTCCAATTGCTTTTCAATAAATAAAAACTGAAAAACTGGCAATAAAAACACTTCAAATGCCTTCATTATTTTCCCACATATCTTCCCATCTTCATATACTTGAAATCTGTAGATTCTCATCACTTGTAACCATTTGGAGCTGCAGCAATCAGAATCACAAAGACTACAAATAACGTCCCGTTTGCATACAATCGTACATCGCTCACTATATAATTTTTGAGAAAGTATAAAACTATCGCATCAAGAATATATTATGTCTCATCAGAACATATGGCTACTGGTTATGGTCTTGTATGGTTTGGATTTCTGAAACACTGAAGCTGATGAGATTTTGCGCAATGATCAAAAGAAGTCTAAAGTTTGTCATTTCTGTCTGCTATACATATTCAACCCAACCATCTTGTGGATGTCCAAGTATGTAGATTGAAGAGTTCTGCATCTTGCAGTGTTTGAAATTTTCTTTTTATGAAAAGACGATATGCATGATTGCATCTGTTCATATAGAGGGAGTTACTTGTGTGGATAAACACAAATAATTTCTTTTCTTCCTTTTGGATAATAAATGTAATTTCATTAAATATTAAACAACAAAAATAAAATTACAGCCGAAAAACGAAAAGAAAAACAGCACAGAATCTAAACATCAAACTAGGTGACCTAAACAATAGAAAATCTGAAAAATGGAGAGGGGAACGAAAACACTAAAGTTGAAACAAGAAGAACAAGGGAGCATGGAACGTCTTGACCACCGCCACGAGAGATCCGAAGTCTTCCTAGGGATCATCCCTCACAAAAAAATAGAATAACATGATAATTCATTCCATTTCTGTGAAAAAATGACTCTTAGAAACACCTTAAATAGAGTTTCTTTTTCATCCTTGGTATTAAAAAGTTTGATAAAATTTAAATCACAATACTGCACACCAAAATTAAATGATAGATCGAAAGATAGATGTAAATGAGAGGCGAGCCGAGAAGGAGTGAAGGACACATAGCAGAGAAAATAGCAATCCACCATAGATGATGTAGTGGAAGAGTTGTGGAGAAAAAGGAAAAGACAAAAATAGGAGAAAAAAATCTCTGAAAAGAAACCAGACTACCATGGAGACAGCAGGTGGGATCTCCAAGCTGGAGAAAAAAAAGCAGCTCAATAAGAAAGAAAGGAAGAGATAGGCCACCGGCCCTAGAGAGCAAAGAGTTCCCAATAGAAAATTGAGGCTGATGGAATAGACTGTCATTATCTTTTGTAATAAGGCTACTTTTATTCATTCATTTAATGACATACCAACAGAATCAAATATATTCAGTTACTCGAAACATATAAGCAAATAAACTACTGCATACTCAAGTTGGTTCCCCTTTTCCCGTGGGCCACAAAAGCACTAAAATATGGAATTATGTATCAACGTAGTCTTCTTCTTCAACGTTACACGCGATAGAAAAGAGTAAAATCAATGATATCCTGTTTTCCAAGCAATTACTTCAAGATCTCACCAGCCGCAGAATTTAGGTTCAGCATCCCATCAGCCACAGAGCTTGACAAGGTCGGAATTGGATTTACAACTAGCAAAACTAACTCTAATGGACATCTCATTTGGAAGTAGAAACCTTAGGATTCCACATATTCATGTGGATGATGCAATCAAATCAATATTTCTGATCATAATTATCTTTGAGCATTACGACTCCATTAAAAATTATTCAATCCTCCTATATCTATTTCATGAGCAGACTCCTTAGAGGTGAGGATGACGTCCTTAGCTATCAGGTTGTTGGACACTTCAATTACTCTGCTGCAACTAAGCGCACTGTGGATAATGCCACACGATCGTAGGAGTTTAACATTATACTCAGTTCTAAGGAACCTACTCATGAAATAGATATAAGAGGATACTTCATTTTCTATAAAGTGGAATGACTCGAAGGCTATTATGTTAAGAAGTATTGACTTGGTTGCATCGCCCATAGAAATCTGTAGAAGCTTAAGGGTTCTACCCCCCAAATGAGACATCATTAACGTCATAGTTTTGCCGGTTGTAAATCCAATTCCTACCTTGTCAAGCTCTGTGGATGATGGATGCTGAACCCTAATTCTGCGTCTGATAGTCTTGAAGTGATTGCTTGGGAAACAGAATATCACTGTTTTACTCTTTCCAATCACATGTAACCTTGAAAACTTGAAAAAAGAGGCTACCCGATACAAATTGGGTACATGTAGAAGCTTCAATATCTGAGTGCTTTTGTGGCTCACAGAAGAGGGGAAATTAACCTGAGTATGCAATAGTTTCCTTGCTCATATGCTTGAACTAACTGAACATATTCAATTCTTCAACTGTTAGGTGTGGGGGTGTGTGTGTGTGTATCTATACTATATAGAAAGCATGAGCACCTTATATAGTTATTTTGGTACGTCATTAAATGAAAAGATAAAAATAACCTTATTATAAACATAAAGATAACAACTAGTTAAGCACTCAATCTCAAGAAAAATGATTCCAAGAGGCTGATGGAATAAAAATTCTTGCATATAAATATTGGATGGTGAAACATCAAATACATAAAGGTAAAACTGGCGGCACATTCCAACTTGTACGCAACTTGTTCAGTTTGCAGGACACCAACAAATGAAAGAAATCTGCCTATGTCTTCAAATACAAATATTTTAGAGACCTTCTTAAGTTAACCTACCATCAACGAAAACAAAACGTAAAGCAATGCATGAGGAAACATAAGGGCATTATACGAAAGGAGTACTAAACCTCTTGTATGTAAGATTAACTGGTGGATGTGCACGTGTTGACTCCATCCTTGCAGTCCTTAGTGAGATCGTTGAAAGTCTCGATTTGCTTTTTTCCCCTCAAGAATACTTCCGTGTCAACAGATATCCTCATGTAACCATCAAACTCAACGGGATTTCCATTGTTGAGCTTTGTCATTTCCACGTACCAATCGCTGTTTGAATCCCAGAGATCTTGATAGTCATCAAGAAAGTGTGTGGAGTATTTGTCCTTCAAGGGGTTGAAGAAGGATGTGTCTGGTTCGTTTGTAGCAATATAGAGGTTCCTCCCATCTTCGATTTTGTGTTTCAATGTCGACAAAAGTGCTTCTGGAGAAGTGTCTCTATCAAGATTTGGCCAAAGCTCTTTGTTGTTTGCCTTCTCCCCTCTTTCTACATGAACGGCATCAAAATCCCAATTCATTCTTGCTGCAATGGCAGAAGCTACATCCAACAACCGTCTTGACTTCCAAACCATTTTCCATGGCCGCTGAATAACAGATTCTGTCTCACCTTCACAGACTCGGTACCAATAGTTATCTGGCTCCACTGATCCGAACTTCCTCATGATTAAAGTATCCTTAACTTCAGCTAACTTCATCGGCGTGACCCTGAAATCCTCCACAAGATGGAGACTTAATCCATCCTTTTGTTGCCACTTGCTCCAATCCGACCAAAATTGAGCTTGGTCGAGCACAGACGCCGAATCCATCAAGTGCTCGAAGTCAAAGTAAAACCTAAAGTCTTTACCTTCCTCATCTTGACCCGACGAAGTATAGATCTTAGACAAACAAATGCTCAAATCCATAACCAATGTTCGATTCAAATATTGTGCCTCGCCCAACATACACATGAAACTCCACAAGTATTGATTCATGCTCTTACACCTATCACCACCACCGGAATATATCAAATACTTGCCATGACTAAATGAACTCTCCGATTCCACCTCCGGGAGGGCATCATTCACGGTTTCTCCAACCTCCGGGAGGGCAATAGGGTTCTCCTCCATCTTTGCTGGCACCTTCTCGAATCCCTCCTTGTCCTTCTCTCGATTCTTTCCCCTCCCTCTCCCCTTCCTCTTCCTCGCATTCCCACCAGAATGATAATCCCCGATCCCAGCTACACTAAGTGTGCAATTCTCCGATCTCACAACTGTAAAACTCCTGTAATCCTTGTAGAACGCAGCCGCCTTCCCTTCCTTCGGCCTAAACCGCCACGCCATGTGGCAAGAACTGTCATTATAACCCGGAACCGGCTTCCCAAACCTATAGAAATGAATGTCTTTGAACTTTTCAATGGCAGACCTCATCAACAAGTGGAACACATCGGGATCACGACAATTAATAGGCTCATCAACCCGACACTGAACCTCCTCTGATTCGGTGGTGGGGATCACAGAATCCACATCCGTAATGTTAATAAACGTCGCGAACGCGGTCTGATTTGAAGCAACAAAATCCTCACCAGTCTTAACAACAGCAATATCAGATTTGAAAGTGGCATTTGAATTGGATGTGAGAAAGGTTGTGATCTTTGTAGAAGGGTGAAATAATGGGTCCTCTGGCTCATAAGTTGCAGCAATTATAGTGAAAACTAAGACCCCAATTACGAATAAAGTGAAACAGAGGTTCCCTATCATGGCCAACGCATTCTGGCCAAGATTTTCAGCTCTAAAACTTCCATTTCTAGAGAATGTAAATGAAGACCGACTCAACATTTTCCTTCTACCTTATTTGTCTTTCCTTAAGCTGTAATAACGAAGAAAAAGAGAAAAAACAGAAATCAAACAACAGAATTGGAAAGTGCAGAAACTATAAAAGGACATTAAATTGAGCAAATGGACGTCTCTAAAAAATGGGAAAATGAGCGAGAAAAACCTGGGCTGAGCAGATCTGCTTGAAGTACGGATATAGATACAAAGATCTGTATCTAAATAAAGGTAACTGTTACCTCAGGCAGTGAGACTGTGCGAGGAGAGCCCAGAATTTGCTCATCAACATTCTTCTCTCTTCTCTTTGCTAGGATCTTCTTTTTACTGAGTAGAGAGAGAGAAATGAAGAGGGAGCGAGTGAGAGTGGGGACTGTGAAATAAAGGGGCTAGATCAGAATCTTGTAAGTGATGATGGTGAACTACAAGGCTCGCTGCTAAAATGAGCCGTATGTTAGTGCCTTGTTTGGTTATCCCTAATATGGATGGATTCACTTGGGATTGGAATATAGTATTTCTTCTTCTGTTTCTCACATGTCAACTCTTATAAATATTTAAAATATAAAGTTGTGATTGTTGTACATTTTACATGTATGTAGAATAGGAAATGAAATATGAATTAAAATAAAACATCTAAAACAATTTTATACTCATCAATTCAACTAATGCTTAAATTCCTCTATTTTTTTTTTACTAGGATTTGAATGCATCTAACAATAGTAATATAATCAAATACCAAATTATAATGTAGCACTAAAAACTTGTGAGTTAGTTACTCATAGTTATTAATAGAAATTGTCAATCATCGTTCTTGATAGACTACAAGATTTAAAAATATAATAGTAAGTAATATTGAAAATATTTTATTATAAGATTTACATCAAGACACATAAAACGAGTATTAGTACTTTGTTAAAGAGTAAAGGTAATCTCATTCATATCATTATATGTGTTTTCCATTCTAAAATTTATTTTCAATTGAAGATAGAGGAAAATTGTTATTTTTATTTCAAATATAAAAAGATAAAATTTATGTAATTATTTTGAGTTATGTTTGTTTGAGAAAAAAATGATCAACATATCTTTTACGAAGACAATGATTTCCTGTTAGTAATTTGAAAATAAAATGTACATTTGCAAGAATCACAGATGGAAATGAAATGTTATGTCAACAAAATCTATAAGGTAATTTGAATTTTAATTGGAAGGAGAAATTCACCAACTCCTTTAACAACAAATTTATTTGGGATGCCAAAATATAATGTATCATTTACATATAATTTTCTATTTATAATAATAATGCTGTGACACCATTAATTCAAGATTATAGTTATCATTTCGAAACACCAAACGCAGCCTAACTCGAAGAGGCAGGTTTCTTGGGTTTTGGCGTAATGCGCACTCGGTGCAACGCTGATCTGCTCCCTCCCGATTAAAAAAAGCATTGTTTTAAGTGCGTGGTAGGTGGTGACTGGTGGCGATCTCTAGCGTACGCGTTATGCATCCACCGACAGCTTGCAGTGGCATAAATGTAATTTCGCCCCAGATCTGGCCTCGAATTTGATGATGGAATAAATAAAAGTATTATTGATTTAGATCTGCGGCCAAGAGCCTAGCCGCCTAGTCTAATTTGACTTTTCCTAAAAAAAATGGCCCATCAGATTTCGAGAAATTTCCACATCTATCTTTTATTATAATATAATATATATAATATATATTATATGCATTAGATCGTAAAATAATGCTTACCCCTAATTTGATCTTGTTTTTGATGTATTACTTTCTGAAAATAACTTTAAAATCCTTCATCTGCTCAATAATTTATTTTCCTAAAATGAATTTTTTTAATAAATGACCAAAAATAATGAGAAAATCTGGAAACTATGTCGTAATCTTTCAAATGTATATTTTACCTAAAAACTTATAGTTGAGAATTGCTTAACAATTCTTTAGCTATATATTATGCCTGAAATCATTTGAGATATTATCTAATTGCATATTTCACCTGAAAATTTAATAGCGAAACAATATGCTTTGAGAATTTTAAGTTGCGGGAATGAAGTGTTTCGTAATAATTTTTGAAGGGCATAATTTTAATATTAAACGTTACTTCAATTATAAAGAACCTCTTCAATATTACGAATTGTGTATTTTCAATTCATGTTTCATCATTGTTCACAGAACAAGAAGGTATATGACGGATTATATGACCTAGTTACTGACATAAATGTCAATTTCACCAAATTTCATTACAGTTAGTATGTTTAACTTCCATGATTTACGAATAAACGCTAAGTGTATTACAATAAATGTTTCTCGAAAAAGGTAATTAATACAATAAAAAGTGTATTTATGATATAAAACACACACACACACAAAAGAAAGAAAATAACAAAACACCACAAAATTGAAGTTGTTTTCGTTTTTTGAATAACTCAGTACCAAGGCTACATGAATATGCAGCTCGTTGAATAATAAATCAGAAGCAACCATCATTCTGAGAAAATAAGGTAGATACTCTCAGTTAGCATGTACAAGGAGAGATGAAAAACAACCTCTGATACCTTAAATCCAATCCCAAATATGTGCAATAACTAAGTTACAGGGAACAAGATTTCTTTTCACTTGCATGATCCCACTAAGGTCATAAAAATCACAAGGATTGATATTAGCGATAACCTTCCTCCTCAAAGACAACAGCTAAGAATGCATTATGCCATTTGATTTCAGGAACTAAATCTAAAGATCAATAACACGAGCATCGTTATCGATTTGTTCTTCCCCTAATCATAACTAAGAGAAATATACAAGTAACAAAATTCACACAGGAGCATCATAGTCGTGTTAAAAATGTACAACTTTTGAGAAAGGTAGTGAAAAATCGCCTCGTGAGGATGCAGAAGCACCAGCAAAATCCAAATATCCGTGTTATGTGTGGAAGAACTTGTTTAAAATATCCTGTACTTGGCTCTGTGGAACCGTTGTTGATTCTTCACGTACGCTGAGTCAGTGTAGTGGTACAAGATGAAGTTCGAAGCTTTATATGGCTAAAGCTGAGCTCCATGCTCCTTTGAACCATGTCGTGTAATAGTCTCTTGGCTGTTTCTACAGCCTTATCCTTTCCATCAATGTGTGCAGCAAAGTCGTAAACGATACTTTCCAGTTCAGAGGATGTCAATCTCTTTTCAGAAGGGGAGTTTCTAAGTAAATCCAAGAGAGTTCGAGCTCTATCCTGAGCTGTAGGAGTACCTTCTGCAGTGAGACGCAAAAGGCCTGGTATAGCACCTTCTTTAAGAATAAGGTCCCGGTATTTATCACGAGAACTCTGACACAAAGACAGCAAAGCTCCGACTGCATGAGACATGCTAACAGAAGATCCATCTTCAACGGTTTCGACTAGAGCTAAAATCCCACCATCCACATTTGTGATTGCACTTCTTCCTTCCTCAGAACCAGAGAAGATCTCAAGTAAGAAAGTGGTTTTCTCAGCGAATTTGGAGTATTTCTTGCATTCTTTTAGGAGGTTGATTAGAGGAGGAACTGCTTTAGCATCAAGAACTGGCTTAGGCTCCTCTTCACAGGTCGAGAGATTGTAAAGGGCTGTCACAGCATCAACTCTTCCTTGAACACTTCCGGAGCATAGGACCTGTATGAGCAGAAGTGCAGCTCCTGATGCACATATAGTTGGCTTATTGGACGCAGCGGATGATAATGACAGAACTGCAGCAGCTGCTAATTCTCTCATATTGCCCTTTTGATATTTGAGGAGCTCCACGAGAGGTGGAACAGCACCAGCCGTAACTATCCTGATCTTGTTCCTGATTCATAAGTAAATTAATAGACTCAGATTGATGGCAGTGATGTAGGGAACACTAGTGAATCAATACAGAGAAGAAAGGAAGAAAATGGAGGAAACTTACAGCGGACTACAGATAAAAAGTGTGCTAACCAGAGATGCAAGTAAAACTGAACAGTGAACTAGATTTTGTCTTTAGCTTAAATGAGCATTCAAAACATTTCTCTTGGACATTTTTCAACATTTAACTCTAGAAAATGCTTTTCAAGTTTTATTTTGATTGTGGAGTTGAAGATAATAATTGGATTGATTTAACAGGGGATACGCTGTATTGAGAAGTAGTATCCATAGTATCCACTTTCCTCATGGAGAATTGATCAAACGAGTTCCGGTTTGCGGAGAAGAAAATTGCTCAACTGAAAGAAATTTGTATGTTAACAGTAAGAAGCACATCTATCTTCAATCTCCATAGTCACACATGATTAGGTATCATACTGCGAGTCCAACAACTACACCTTAAATAATTTCATCATAATTAATTCACAGAATCAAAAATTCATGTGCCAGCAATTTTCTCAATTTAAAAGCCGGAAAAGACGAGAGGCGAAACCTTTGATTACGAGCAGCTAAATTGAGTAGCGCAAGCAGCGCAGCCTCGCGAGCTGCGAGAGGGAACGAACTTTGGAGCAACGAAACGAGTGGCTCAATAACTCCGGCGGCGGCGAAGCGGCAGCGCACGGCGGACTTGGAGTTGGAATCTGAGGACTTCCTGACCAACCTCCTGACGTCTCTCGCCGCCTCGATTTTTGCTTTCAGATCTCCGTTGTTCAGCCTCCTCGCCACTTCCTCGACCATCATTTTCTGGCTCCACGGCGACCACAACGGCGACGGCGGCGGTGTATCCTTACCATTATCTCCTCCTCCTCCTTGCTTTTTCAGCATTGCCTCCTGCTCCTCCTCGTCATCATCCTCCATTTCTCTCTCTAGAACCATGATTACTGAAGAAATCCCTCTCAAACTGCCAGTATGTTTGCGGATTGGGAAAGGATATTCGATCTTCTCGGTCGGAGCAAGGAATTTGGACGTTTCGCTTTAGGTGTTGTACCACGTTCCGTGGTGATTGGTGAAGTCCTCTACTGTGGATTGCCTACGGTTCCTTGCATTAGGAACTGCGGGATCATTGAACGACACCAGCACGGGATAATTTCGATATCGGTCCCTCACTTTTGTCATGGATTCGAATTTAGTCCTCCTAGCTCACACCTTGTTAAATCTAGTCCCATATCTTTTAACAAATTCAATTATTGTCGTCTACTTCTATATATTTTTTGATGAATATACTTTTCTATTATTAGTTGCCAATAAAATTTTATATGTATAAAAAATTAAAATTCATAAAAAAAAATTCAAATTTAAGAGACCACTGATGTAATATTTCCATGTTTATTTGCACTAGACATGCAAAAATATCAAATATAATGAAGTGCCATGATTGTACAAAAATGAAATATGAATAACTAACCTAATGATTTTTTTAGCTAATTAGTCTAAAATTGAATTAATGAAAAATTAAATGAGCAAAGTTAAAATTATGCCACAGCTTTTAGGCCCTTTTTGGCCATTAGGATTGAAGGCATGGCATGTGTTATTTTAATGGTGTAAATACAATTAATATATATACATATAATTATAAGACTATACAAAATGATACTAATAAATTGTAAGTCATGTAACAGATAGTCACAAAAGTTGTACCATCATACATGATTGAATATATTCAACTGTTATTTCATCCATATTAAAATTCAAACTTCGAATAACCCAAACATAAGTTTCATTTCACATTTTTCTTTGGTGTAACTTGAAACTACGATATTTACTCAAAAAAAGGAGGTACAATGATATTTTTACATCCCAATCGAAAGCAAAACTCGAAATAAAGGGAGTTTAATAGCGTAGCTTTATGTTTTTTGTCACTCAAAATTCAAGATCCAAACGTATTGACAGAATATGATAAATGTATCAAATCCATTCAAAGGCGAACATCACTAAGATTCTAAAAAAAGAAACATATGTACAGAATTTAGATTAATAATAACTCATACGGTTTAAAATGCAACTTATATATAATATTAGATCCATGGCAGTTATTTTTCTTCTCCATTAGCACGTCCAGATGTCTGTCAACTGTGCAGCATTGCCAACTAGAATTAGAGCAACAAAAACAACAAAAGATGGTTACTAAGATATCATGTCTATAGATGTAAAACAACATTTATTCATCACTTTTGTCGATTGAAGATATATATAGATACAAGATGGATATGCAGTATGCTTCATTGGTCCCATCGGAACGAAGGAACTAGGTCCCATTTGAGATGACTACATTCTTAAGATGTTTGGGTAAGCTTATAAGCTGTTCTAGATGTTGTTTAAGATGTTTGAAAACTTATTAAGTTCTCAAATTAAGATGGTATGATTGGTTCTTTAAAAAGTTCTTTGTCTTATTTCTAAGATCATAACTTAGTCCCTTATTGACCCTATGTGAGTTACAAATATTGTCATCATGAATATCTTATAAGCTCCAAAATCTTGTTTTAAAGGTGTTTCGCTAAGCTTAATTGGAACATTTGATAAAAGACCCTACATCCCATGAGATGGTTTTTGGAGCTAAAAGGATGGATGACACCAAACATCTTATAAAACCCCAATAAACACCTCATATGATACATGATCTTATAAGATGTTTCAAATAAGTTCAGCCAAACACCCTCTTAACTCACAAAAGGATCAAAAGTGAGACAAAGGGCAGACGATAGACAAAAAGTAAACAAAAGAACCTTCATTCTCAAATCTTGACTTATTAGATTAAAAATGCATCGAAAGTAAATGTTCGCCTCACCTAAAGCATCTCGAACGGATACTTTCATGTTAGATTAGCGCCAATACTGAGCCCATCGGTGGATGGTTTCAACCATCTGAGGGAATAATGCACTGACACTCTCGTTGATAAGATCCTGGAAGAAATGTATTGACTCCTCATCGTCTAAGTCCAGGCGGAACTTTTCTTGAAGCTACATAAACAATGAAAACCATGTCATAAGACAGGAAAACAAAATAAATAATAGGAAATAAATAGTTTGTCGAAATTTCACCTTAAGAATGCCTTTCTCTGGATCAGAAGCAATGTCCGGAATATTGGAACCGGCCATCAGGTGAAACAGGTTTAGTATTAGGTTGCTGGACTTTCGAAGAATGTTGTATGCTTCACAACAGTATGATTTAAACCTCGTATAGTATTGACTGCAGAGAGGACGAAAGTGAGAACATTATACGTATGTTATCTAAACATAGAATGTTGAGAAAGTTACTAAGCAACGAGTATGATGTTAAAACGTATACGATGTTTTGCAGAAACATGTGTTAATCAAATGTGTGGACGTGTAGTTATCTTAATTTAGGAAAGAAGTACCTTTCTGCTCCGCCCATAGCTTCGACCATTTCTTTACAAAGTTTCATAGGTGGTGGGAAGGGCTTTGGATCTCGACCGAGAATAAAACCAAAATCTACGTGAAAAAGACGGCCATCGTCTTGCAGCAGAAGATTATCAAGGTGCCTGTGGACCAACAAGATTCGTAAACTAAGAGCTTCATTGATAAACATCGTCAAAATGAAGTCGCAGCAACAATAGGCTCAAAAAGCATTAAAAATTTGAAGTCCCTTTATCCCAGATATACAATAAGTTAAAAATGATGGTAAATTCCATTAATGCAACAAAATATAGAAAAATTGAAACTGTGAGCACTCAAGGAAGAACTATGATCACCATGCTTGTTTCTCGAAAATCACCTGTCACCAATGCCGAGTATATATGTGATAACTGAGTAGCCAGCACAACTTTTTATAAATGTTTCCAAACAGGTTGCGGTTATTCCAAAAGGTCCATCTTCATCGGGATGAAATTTCTGCAGGTAGCTTGTAATACTTCGATGCTCTGATAGAATCTGAAAGTGCCAAAGGCAATAGTTCAGATTTTGAAATTTCAAAACAGAGATGGTTTCTTTTTCTTGGTAAACTGTTTGGAACTTTTGATTATTAACCCCATCTCTTAACGGCACATACAAGCTCTATAAACATGACTAAGACGACCATAAAATCATTTGTACCAAAAATTACCTGGGCTAAGGATTTAGACGGAATGAATTCAAGCATGCCTTCATCGTGCCCCGTTGCTAGAACCCTGTAAGGAGTTAAATGCAGGTCGAGATTCTCCAACTTGAGCAATCGATCCATTAACGATACCATTTGAATAACCTGATTTTACCTCGTCACATTACACATTGAAAATAAATCATTCGGCAAATGGATAAAGGAGGAAATACACAGCACCTACCAACTGGTCTTGCCTAAGATCATCACCCTTCTTGAATATGACTTTGCAGCTTCCTCCATTTGCTGTTCGGAAAGCCAGCCTCAAAGGATGCAATGCACTTTTAAAGATTGATGATTCTGATGGTATGATCCCCGTTATGAGGACCCTTGGTGCCAGAGGTGACCGTATTGGCTGAAAAGATAGATTAACTTCCTTAAATTGCACAATACAAATATGGGGTAGAGTTCGACTATTTCGCAAGTACCTCATCGAAGTATGTAAGCTCACTGAGAAGCCCGGAGAGGAGTTGTCTAAGCTTTTCAATTTTCTTCTGAGTACTACCTCTTACATTTCTTACGTCTCTCATTATAGAGCACAACTGCGCGGTCAATTCTGTTTGACGCACCAAACTCTGCCAAAGCTTAAAACCGTCGTCATCACCATTCGGGGACGGTCCCAGCTGATAAGATGCATCACACTCGATCATGCATAAAGAACAGAGAAAAAAGAAAGAGACTGCAGAGAGATACGGGGTGGCAGTGGGAGTGGGGAGGAAGACAATGAGAAAGGAAGAAAGACTATCTCATACCTTCAGCATACTTTCTTCCAGAACCTCATAAGTGCTATAAAAACGTCTCGCGTGTACAGGATCGTGGAGTTCAACTGCCACGTACCACCGGAGAAAGCTCGCCAAGTCAATATTGCGTAATGCTGCCAAATGCAAAAGGGATTAATATGAATAGAAAATTTTCACATCTCATCAGAAAATTATATTTTTTGTTGCATTAAGCTTACACCGTTGCACGAGGAAATAACTAAGGCGGGACTTATCAGAACGTTCGAAACGAAGAGCTTGAACCAACTGAAGCAGGTAGCATTGGAGCTCTTCATCATCAGCTCTTTCAAGGACACTCACAGCATATGCACGGACCTGATGAAATGATTAGTGATAGTCCAGTTGATCTAGTACAATCATGATGTTTTAGATCCAAAAACTCCGGGAAAACGACAAACAATTACTACTAAACTTGAACATACAATCGCAAAATTCTAATGATATATCATCAGAATACAAATTAATCGACAACGAAAATACAAGCAAGACATTATTGGAAATCATAATATGTGGAACCATGTTTCTCAGATGGAATCAAATTATTTAAGCTGGATATTTATGGGGTAAAAAAAATTAAAATTCTCTACTATGCATGAAGGAGCATAAAATTGCAAACGAGGGTAGACAATTAACCTCTTCACTCTCAAAAACAGGAGATAGAAGCTCTAGTGCATCACAAACATCAATTGTCTCCCACTTGCGCATCAGTTCTAATGCTTGCTTTGCTTCCTGTATACAACAATGATAACTTGTAAGATTCCTCAAGAAGAAGATTGGGGAAAGGAGACTAAGTCCACCAACCAAGATAAACTTACTTAAGAACATAAAAGAAGAACATATTTAACATATAAACTATAAAGATTGCGGTTAGGATGAATTATTTCTGAAATTTACCAAAATTATACCTGAATGTCACTCCATTCAACACAACGTAAAAATTTTGTCAAAGCCCTTTTCTCAGACATCAATGAAAAACGGAATTTCCATAGGAGCTGCTTCTCCTCTCCAGTCAAAGTCCTTGTCGGTGGATATTTTAATATTCTTTGTATGGACCTATTAAAATATCAAGGTAGAGTACTAAGTAGACAAGAAAAATATATTTGAGGAAAAACTAAACAGCATCACGAAGTAACAATTCAGCACATTGGAGTGTTAAAAGAAGCACAACATTTAGAAATCAAAGGCTTAAGGTTAGGCTTTAATTAAGCTTACTTCCTTTCCGTAGAACTTGGTTTAAGATCTCTGTCGATGATGCCACGATTTAAACTTCTCGCCAGCTTTAGCTGCTTGTGCTCAGAGGGGTTAATTTTTCCCACCTCAGGGTCCCACACTGTAACCAGTTCGTTTGTCGAAGCTATTGGGGATGGAATTAAGAAATTTGCTCCAGACTCCTACGTACCAAAGTGATAGTTTGAATTTTATAAGCATCCAATGAGCAGTTATAAAAACAAATATTACTAGTTTATCGTAACTATAGAGATAGAAGCCCAAAATATTCAAGGACAAGTTAGCTACAGATAAACTTGTGAAAACTCAGATTGCAGTTCCTAATGCAGTTGAACACAAGATGATCTAATATGCGTTGAACACAAGATGATCTAATATGCTCAACTAAATAGAACGTGCATATATGATTTGAGAGAAAAACTGGAAGCAAATCTAAGCATATCCGAACTTTTAAGTACTGCCTAAAATAACTACTTCAAGCATCACAAAATTTAATTATCAAATCAAGGCATTTGGCTTTGAAAGATTGATGGACCAAGTAAAATTTAATTGTTGAAAATCATCAGAATTAATCATGGAAAAGTAAGAAATTTAGGGGGAGGTTAGGAGATGAAGACAACTACAGGCATGTAGAGTGTACCTGGAAAACAACTCGATGTTCAAAGCTGCAGAAATCAACAATGATGTACAAATGAGAATTCCCATTTTTAGTGCTTTCACGTTCCTTAATTTTCTCCATGGATTTGAATGCAAGACGGTCCAGCCAATCAACTCTTTGAATTTGTCCTCTCTCATACTTGTTTACAAGCTTCTCCAAACGCTCTAATTCTCCTCTCTCCTCTTTAGGGACCTATCATAACACATAGCATCGCAGTCAACCAAAAACATGCCATACCATAACACAAATAATTCCGAATGACAAAAGATCATTACTGTTAAAATTTAATACCTTCCCAGGAGTAGGTGTGTTTACGGAACCGTCTGCTTCTTTGCCTGCCCAAAGCCTTAGCTTATGCTTCCCAGTTTTGAGCTGTTTTTTCATGTTAAAGAGATGAATGGTCGCCCCACCAACCACTTCCTCATTTTTCCCACATGAAACATCATAAACCTATATATACAATACCAATTAACATCTTCGCGTAAAATTAAACAACAAGACACTCTAGGTCAAAATGGATTCACGTAATGAAATTTAACTACTCACAGTAAAAGCAAGTTGTGAATTTGTAGTCAAATCACGATATTTAGTACTCAGCGTGATAAGTTCATTCCAACAATATGATGGGCCTACAGATTCCAACCTACATTTTAAAACCATATACATACAAAATCACCCAAAAATATTGGGAAAAAAATGAAAAAAATTACAAAATTAATATGCAAAGATTAGACCTCGTTCTCATGGGCAGTCCAAAAGGTGCTCCATCTATGTACAATAAGCACTCAACAAACAACTCTGGTTTCCCCTCCTCTACCGTATAATCACCATCAGCTGTACAATCCAAATTACAGTAAAATAATCATCGCCTCAAGCAATAGTTCGACTAAAATTGAAACAAAAAGTCATTAACAGACTTGTAATACTACAATCCAGAAAACCCTATATCACCCTGAACTGAAAAAGTCAATCTAGAGTTCAATACTCAGTAACTCAATCTATAGTCTCAGAAAATTTCCATATTTTCCCCAAAAAAATACCGCGAATACTTCAATTTCGTAGTAACAACCAAATACAAAAACGACCCATTATTGAAAAAAAATTAAAAATAGCATAAATTTGGATAATACCTAACTCAGGGGGATTACGAGGAGATAATTTCCCTTCCAATCTCTCGATTTTGAAGGTGACTGGAAGATTAATGTCGCATGATAAGAAGAATCGAAATTCGTTTCCGCCCATCTCCCTTCAACAGCGCTAAAATTTAGAGGGTTTTGAGAATATCAATAGATTTTTTCATGATTAAATTTCTGATATTTAACTCCAAACGGGAAATCTTCAACCTTGAGATTGGAAGATTTCCTGAGCTCGTAATTGGCAGCAGAACTACTGACATGGTTTATGCGACTTTTTCGTGTAAAAAGGTAGTAGCGATTCTGGGCTGTTTAATAGCAACTTTGAAATATAAATAAAACTTTGGGTCAAGTATCTTTCACAATGCTTAACCTACTTGTCGATTTATTTAATTCTTAAAGTTCAAATTATTTATCTAATAACTTATTATAATTCGATGTAACGGAATTCCTCTTTAACATATACAAATTTGATGATAACTATTACTAATAAAAAAAATAAAAAAAAAAATTCAAATGCTTAAGAGTTGATTATCTATAATTCCAAAATTAAACGATGAATAATCAATAAATTATTATTTTCACTTATTAGTAGCATTTTTTCTACTGAAATTTAAGTTGTAGTATTTGTTTGTTAGTCATTCTTGATTTCGAATATAGTTGATTAATAAATGAGTATTAATATAATTACACGACATATCTAATTTGTCAGAAAAAAGGAAAACTTTAAAAATGAATAGATGCATGTAACTCCAACGTATAAAGTAATATTATTAGAAGAATATTAATTGAATATATCTTATTTCTTTCAAATAAATAAAACATAAAAGTACAAAATTAAAAAAATATAATTATTTAAAAATATTAGTGAAAAAAAAAATAACGTAAGAATAGCTGCATTCAAAGATTACGAAGTAGTGGCTGCAGTTAGAATTCATACTTCACTACATGACACAGTTCCCTGAAATATAAGATCAAAACACCTATTGAAATACAGAATTATAACAATATTTTCATCGAACCATTTTTACACAATAAAAGTTCTTGTCACTTACAGTTTATTACAACATAGAAACAACCTAGTTACTTGTCAATTACAGTTTATTAAAACATGAAAACAACCTTTGTCCCAGGATCACATTGCTTCATCGATATATCTACGATGCAGATGGAAGGATTCAGGCCGATGCTGTTTCAGTGACTTGCTTTGCTTCGAGCATTTTCTCATATTCTTCGATAGATCTGAAGAGTTCAGAGAAGTTGCCCTTTCCGAATCCTCCACAACCACCCTTCTGGTAAAGCTTGCCTTGTTCGTCTTTGACCATGCACCCGATTCTTTGAATAATCTCTATGAATATCGTCGGCCTGCATGAATGATTGTGAAATTACATAAACAAACTGTATAATTTATTTTCTTGAAAATGTTGTGTGTTCCTATATATCATAAATCAGATGAGTCAAAAGATACAAAGGTTAAGCATCTTAGCATATGGCAGACAATTTACCTTTATATATTGCTGGAAGAATGCATACGTTGAAAAGAAGGTATTTTCTCCTTTTTATCCTGGTAAAATCAATAAAAACCAAGTCTACCCTGATTCAAACTACTCGTGGAATCGGATCAAAGTAACTGAACGTTTGTAGTAATGGCT
>JACFYI010000329.1:255189-267382 GCA_014898755.1 Handroanthus guayacan | reverse complement strand
TATTAATCATATGAAAAAACAAACAAACATGGAGAGGATTTTAATGCCACATTGCGGACACGTAGAAAGATGTGTGTGTGCAGTTGGGGCGATAAACTTAAGTTATCCGTCCTCGTAAGATAGCTCATCCGATCTAATCCAGATATATATAGGCTTATATATTAGTAGCCAAACCAAACACGGGACAAGATCCGGGCTAGACACGGAAGTTGGCCATGTGAAGAGGAAAAAGAAAAGTCAGACAAAAGTGACATTTTCAGTCTTACTAGATTTATACAAATAAATCCATGAAACAACACAATTCTACCACCAAATAAATAAACAAATATTTTAATATTACATATTTAAGATACTCAAATGTATGTAGAGCGCCAATCTCGCCAAGTAGCATAGAATAGAGCATATTAGTGGTTCTATAAACATGATAATCACACAGAGACATTATATATATCACCTAATAAACATAATTTTCTAACCTAATTAATCTCATTAATGGAGCAAGTTTATGACGCATAAGACAAGGAAAAAAAATGAAAAAATATTTACAACATACCGAAGAGAGGATGATCATCCATGTCTTGTGGATTCTCAAATGCTGTAATATGCTTCCTAAATGAAGATGCAGCTTCTTCCCTTTCATCCAACTTTCCCAGTTTATTGTACACCAAGGCCATCAAGTAGAAAGCTTCCGATGCCAACTCATGATACTGCACAAGCACAGTCATTATGATTACTGATTTGACTAGATTAATCAGTATGACATCATAAATATAATAAGTATTACCACAAGTAATATAACAAACATAATTTTTTTTTAAAAAAAATAGAGGGTATAAAGAACAGGAACCATTTTGCCGACTAACATATCTTGCGTCCTACATATATGCATAAAATTCACATAACAAAGTTAAGAGATTAACTAACCTCCAGGAGTTGTAGTTCTTCTGCAGCTTGTTGTAAAGGTTCTAGCGCTATCTCTGGGTTGTCTGAAACTATTTAAACAAAAGAAACAAAAATTCATGTCTTAAGATAGGGAACCAGAATAAACGAACAGCTGTTGCAAATTAATTAATGCACTGCATTTCAAAACATCCTATTATCTGTTACTATACAAATATATCTATTCCCATTCCCAACACAACCAAATCCATTTGGGGAAATCAAGATTGTCTTGGGATATGAATGGAAAATGGATGCAGGTGGCACTAAAATACCTGAAAAGCTTGGGTCTGCTAGATAGCATTTTGCTTCTGTTATAAATGCTCGAGATCGGAGCTCCAAACCACCATGACCAAGAAGCATTGGGAAAGCACTATGCAGAAGGGCCAAAGCCTTTTTGGCATGATTTGATCCAAGAGAGAGCCATAGCTCAGCCAATACTAGTGTTGCAGAGGCTTTGAGAAGATCCAAGTTGAATGATTGACAAAAGGAAAGGCTAGCTAAAGCATATGGAATTCCTAAAACAGCATTGCCTGATGTCTGAAACGGATTTTTTTTTTTTTAAAAAAAAAGGTTAAAAAGAAAATATGAATTTCAGCCAACGAAATGACATGAGATGGTCATAAAAACATGCTGTTCTCGCACTTGAAGGCTTAATGAATATAACCTGCTCAATTGGGGTACATAGACCATTTGACATGCTAGTTAAAGATGAAATGATCAATCAATTCTCCCGCTAAAGGATCACAATCAACAGAAACCATGATTGACCAGCAATTGAAGTCAATATCTTGTCCCAGTATAGTGAGAAGCAAGTCGAGAAAAGGGTTCTAGTGCCATACAATTATAAATACCTTGTGTATCTCAGCAAGCAAGAGAAGAACAGTGGCATTTTTAACTTGCATATTGAACTTATAACATGTGCAGAATAGAGAGTGTGCAACAGCTGCTGCCTGCAAGCTCACACAAATACATCATAAGCTGTGATTTATGAGTGGAAACCTCAACAAGGGTCATGACATAAAAGCACTATCCAGAACCCTAAAATAAGCACCATATTTGAGATTTCTTGTGTGTTTTCTGGAACATAATTACTAAATATTAACCTGGCTATACTGGTTTGCAGCAAGTAATGTCCGAGCATGACGGAGACTAGCTTCTGTCTTTAGCTCCATGTCAACACCAGTTACAGAGGAAGCCAAAACCCCAAGCTCATCGCAGAATTGCTGAGCCAGTTTTACGTGTCCCCTGAAGGAGAAGTTAGAATCAAAGAAACAGCTATTTCTATGTTGCAATTGGATAATAAATAAGGTATTATAGCGTACCTATGCAAAGCACACTCATGCAGCAACTGCAGTTTCACTAGGAGGATTCTGGACTTTGAAACACAAGTAAACTTCTTTTCCGCTATTTTTAGAGCAGCAAAAGCATCTACAGATATTCCAAGCATAGAATAGAATGTAAGTAAAGGGAAGAAAATGTTATGCATGACAGCTTGTCAGCATGCATTCCCGGGGAAATAAGAGCGGAGAGAATATTTTGGAATCATTTTTCTTTTTCTGGATGGGAATGCGCGGGGGCTAATTCACATAAGATAGCTGTGTCCACAAAGTCATTTATCTAGAAAGGCACATTTACAAATGGATTAATTTGTATATCCTTGTAGCATAGAAAAATAGAAGGGAAAATAAAAAAATTAAAATTAAAATTATAAAAAAAATTTAAAAAATAAAAAGAAAAACTAAGCAGTGAGCGCAAAGGGTATTATATCCTAAGAGAAGAAACATCCAGACAGAACTAATTAGCTGGAGCTTTCATCAGTTAGAAATACAATGCCCAGACAGAACTTGACAAAAGTTAACTTCAATCCTTGATCACAATGTTTCCCTGCACACAGTGCATTTATATATATGTTAACCAAATTTCTGTTTTCATTGCTGCTCAGCATACACAGGAAATTCTTCTTCTTCTTCTTCTTCTTCTTCTTCTTTCTTTCTTTCTTTTTTTTTTCCTATCCATTTTTCCCGTTCAGTTAAATCACTAGGCCTTCCAAGAAATCTAAAGAAATCAATTATTCACACATCAGCACAAAAAACACCCACACATCAGACAATCGTTTAAGAGCAAAAGATAAACATGCAAAATGTGGCTACTCTAGAAATATTTGCCAATTGCACTCCAGTAGTATCACGAATAAAAATTAGAGACATTGCAAGCATACACAATCCACAGAGAAATGAAGTCTACTCTGGTATATATAACTATATGTCCAACCTTTGTAGCCTTTATAGACAGCCAAATGTTGGATGAGCTTGGAGTATGCCAATGCAGCATCAGATAAACTACAAGAGAACCAGACGATAGATTCTTAGATGGTGATACTTCAGTACCGGAGACATTAAGCAACAGCAGGAAAAGGACCCTGGTGGCAGTAGTAATTACCTTGAAGAATCTGCAAAGCAAGTTGCAAAAACCAGTGCATTCATTCGGGCTAGTGGTGCACTGAATAAGAAGATGAGTAAAGATAAGAAAGCACAAATCCAAGAGACAAATGTACTATATAAAAGAAGAGAATACAGATTACTAAAGGAGATAATGACACTCAATGCAATTATCACCAACATTTGATCCTTATTTTTTGCTATAATCAGCAATATGAGCCAAAAGGAGCAACCTTGTTGCCCCCAATATTGAAAGGAATAGAAGACAATGATATGTTACCAATAACTTTCCACTTAACTAGAACAAAGAAACTTGATTAAGCACTACTCACAACATCCCATATATATTGCGAATCATACATGCGCAAGCAATACACACACACAATCATACAAATGTATGTAAAGAGGCAAGCATGCATTGATTGATTGAAGAGCATGCAAAATCATACAAATGGGACACGAAATAATACAAATGGCAAACTGATAGAAGGGCATGCAAAATTGTTTGCAATTTCAAGTACCTATAGTATAGAAAGGATTGCAACATATCACCTGCCATACATCTCCCATGAACCAGCACGAACCAAGTAAGAGGACCCTAATAACTGCGAAACTGAGCCAGGAATTGAACTTGGCTGTGCAGAAAATTGGGATGCCTCCAAGTGGCTGTGGGTCTCATTTTCTCGAGCAAAAATTAATGAGCCTACTGGCTTTTTCAAACTTTTCAGCCATGCTGTGCAGAAAGCACCATCAGTGGTCATTACAGAACTTTCATCACCAAACTCGTTAATTAGATGAGAACTCGACCATAGTTCCTGCAATAACCATTTACAACAATAAAAGAAATAGTGCAAATTATTTCTCATTTTAACACAACTTGAATTGAGAGTTTTCTAAGAACTGAATCTGTGAGAGGATAGAACCTTGTAGACGTCTGCAGGGTACGTTCTAAGCTTCATGGAAGCCTTTGGGCCAAATGAAAGCAGTGGCCTTTGAACATGCTGCAAATCACAATAATGCAATTAGATTTCCCTGCTCAAGACTGAAAGAAATCACTGCTGTTTGATTCTTACATTGCACGAACCAAAGACTATAATGACTTTCTTGAGATCATGCACAAAGATACTCATTAATTAGGCAAACTTTACAACAGTGCAGAACGCACCATCCAGGCTGTTAACTAGATTTCACACATGTGGCGTTCACTAGTGTTGAAAATGGACCTTGGACCTAACTCAACCCCAAAGGCTAACTTATGAGGTGAGAATTGTGCAAGACCATATAAGAAAACCGCAACCTATACACTTTATTGATGTGGAATTCTAACAGACCCCGCATGCCCAGGAACGAATATCTGGAGCATGAAATAACATGAAACACGTGACCCAACAACACTGGATATCCCAACATTAGGAATGGATCTGGTTTAAATATCATGCTGAAAATGAATCTTAAACCTAACTCAATCCCAAAAGCTAGTTTGTGAGGTGAGAATTGTCCAAGACCATATAAGGATACCAGAACCTATACACTTTACCGACGTAGGATTCTAACAACTAGCAAATACCAACATCATATATTTCCTAACTGATTGATACTTCGTCACCTCTCACTTTTAATTCATATCAACATATGCAGTCATGTTTTAAGAGCAGGAGCATACAGAAATGTAATAAATAAGTAAAATTGAGAATTGAACTAGTATCATCTAAACAACAAGAAATAACAAAGTTTCTCACCGTTATGTCATATTTAGCAATTTCAAGATGAATAGATGCCACTAGTCGTTTCAACTTTAAACTCTCTGCCCTCTTTAAGGATCTTCGTAGGAGCACAAATAATTGTTGTTGGACTGACAATGAAGTGCCTATACCAGCAACAGGCCAGTATGATGAACCAATAATTCCAGATGTCTTTGATATTCCTATTTCAGACAATAGGTTAGAAATCGCCGCCAATGTGTATGCAAGACATGTGTCATCACTGTACTGCACGATTGAGACAAACTTAGAAGATCAGGAGACTGCTTCAATAAAGTTAGAAAAGAAAGACGAATTTCTATTTGGATTATAAACCAACATTTACATTGATGAAATGAAGAAAAACTAAGAATAAAAATAATACCTGCTGAGAAACTCGAACTGCTTCAGTTAAAACCTAAACATATTCAGGAAAAATTAGTCATGCTGTGGCTATCACAAGGATAGATGCTCAAAGCGGAAACATGCAAAAGGCTCACTCCCAACAACAAACAACAATACCAAATCAATTAGCAACAACAAATATAAAACAGCAGATGATGAGCAAAAAGGTGGAGCTAGATGAACACCGGTTCCTTACTTCCAAAGCTTGCTTTGGGTGTCCTAAGTGAAAATGCATCATTCCTAAACATAACAAAGCGATTTCATATCTTCCAAAGCTACTGCATCCAGATGGTGGTGGAACACATTCAACTCCTTCAGTCCCTGCACTTTATCATGAACATTTCTCACATAAGGTGATTGCCAATAAATAGTTAAAAGATCAAGAGGATTGATATGTTTCATGACAAATGTATGATTATGACCGCAACTTATTACAGCAAGACTTCGCCATGACATATGCTTGCATAAAGGGATGATTTTATCATATGAAAAGGTGATATTCTTGGCCCGGAGAATGTGCTCTTTAATCCAGTTCCAGTTTCTCTCTGACTTGTCAAAAACCAAACAAGAACCCATCTTTTATTTTACTAATCACTTCCTCTTAGATATTCTTTATGTTTGATTTCTCTATATGCTCTCTCTTCCACCATGATACAGATCACCTAATTGTCCACACAAGCTATGTATCACGTACAAAATAGAGGAAGACGAAAACTTAAGAATGTAGAGGAGATAACGTGCATCAATGGATACCTATAATCAAAATAACGGTGAAGGTTTTCCAATGCACCCGGATAATCATCATGATAAAGGCTATTCAAATAACGCAAGTAGTGAACCTGCAATTAACAAAATAGAGACAAAAGCTTTGTCAAAGTCCGTCTGAATCAATCTCCCATTCAAATAAGCAAACAACTCAAGTTGAATAATCTCATAAGGTCCCAAATAAGCAACTTACTCGATGTAATTCTGGTGCCAACTGCTGAAGCTTTTTAAGTAAAGATTCAAAAGCATTTAGTGGAAAAGAGCTTCCATGTCTGCAATGGAAGGTGAACTATTTGAAATCAGTGATTGTGAAATGAGATGATAAAACAATGTATTACTTTTATTGAGTTCAATAATCATAAATTTTAATTGTATGATTATGTAGAAGATTTTATTTAGGTTCATGAAATAAAATTCACTTACTTCTCAATGGCATCTGCTTGCTCTGACAGGTAACCCTGTACCTGCGAGTTTGTACGTAGGAAAGTTCCACTAAGGAAGCCAATATCCATCGACATATCACTTGAAGACAATGCACTCGGACTAACTTCTGAATTCCGATCAATTTGTTCCAGCCTTGAGCTAGAAGAGATATTGGCATCTACATCCATTAAAATCAAAATACTAATATTCACACCTTGGACTTAAGAGCGTACAAAAGAAAGCACTGTTTCGACCATAGCACAGAACCTAACTTTAATACCCATAACATTTTGATGATAATAAAGCCTCAAGTACGAAATATCAGTTAATATGGACGATGAGCATCCCACAGAACTGTCCAATGAAATGAGCCAAGAGACCTAATCAATGGTTAGCCTGGTTTGTCATTAAAGCAATATACAGGTACTTGGTAAAGGAAAAAAGTAATGCAAGCAGAAAAAAGAGAATACAACTGGAGCAAATACAGTCCCCGATGCATAAGCTTCCTTCCAATTAAAGGAGATCTAACCCTTAGAATTAAAAAGAAAAATAAGATCCAACTGTCCAAACACTTGAGCCATCATAAAGCATAACACTCACAGGGGATTTAACACTTAGGTATAAAAAGAAAAATATGATCCAACTGTTGGAACATTTCAGCCAACACAAAGCATAAGTACCCAATTGTGTGAAAAATGCAGTTCACAAACTAGATATCCAAGCTTGAGTGCAACAAAAGGTGTCCAAGTAAAGACCATTGAAGAAAGAGAAAAGCATCTATGGGATATTCGCCAGGATTTCCAGGATGTCACTTGTCAGTAAAAGGAGGAAAGAAAAGAAAAGGAAAAAAGAAGAAGAAGAAGAAGAAGGGGAGAATGCTGTGAGTGTTTTTTAATTAAGGATAATGTGAGTTTAACGTTGAACAACTCACACTCACATTATCCTTAACTAAACCACAGTCTAAAAAACTTAGATCTTTCACACACATAAAACTTTGTAGTCCAGTAACAATACCTTCAACTGATTCAGAGAAAGCTTTAGGCACATGCCCTTGGAAAGAAATTCTTCCAATTTTACTTTCTTCAAAATCTTCACTAACTTTGTCATAAGCAAAATTCTCCATCTCCATGTTCTCAAATTCTAAAGAACCATTCGGATCATTGGTTGAATCATCCAAATGTGATAACTCGTATGGATGATAGCCTGAGACAGATTCCTTACAATATGTCCCGATATTTGTTAAAAGATGGCAGATACCCTGCAAAGAGAAAATAGTGTTGAGATATGCCCATTTGTAAAACTAAGGGGATGTGATAGCATAGGAGAGGGGGAACCCTGGTCCTTCATTGCCTCAAATAGGTCGTAGCCCTGCTTGTAAATGTGCCAAGCCAAGCGGCTTAACAGAGCAGTGACTATCAACGCATGTCACAAAAGACCCATTTCCATGAGCAGACTCATGATGTGATTTTCAGTAAGAACACCAAAACTACCAGAAAGAATTATTGAGAGAGAGAGGGAGAGAGAGAGAAGAAGAAGAAGACAATGCCACCATAACATGTTCAAACGAAGGCAAAACGCTGCACATAATTACCTCAAATGACATCTGATTGAAGGAGAGCAAGCAACGCCTTATAAACATGCCAGTATTACTATTAGGATCCAACATAATTTGTTCATCATCCATAACATTTGAGTCCGGACCCCCCAGAATCCCTGCCAAGAAAACAAGCATAAATACAATTCCCATGCTTAAACATTTCAATTCCAGTACCTCAAAAGAAAGGAGATGTAGAAATGAAAACTGGGAGCACCAGAAACCATGTAAGCATGTGGTGCTTTGTAAATTCAAATAATCGCAACTCTTCTTCATAATCAGATTGAGAAAATGGCTACAGGTAAGTAAATGTCCTTCAATTTCAAGAGTAAAATGAAACACTATGGCTACCTCGCAAATCAGCGAAGAAATTGAACAAGTCATCAGGCGAAGCCAGCGATGAAAGCCTCCGGGTCAAGTTATCACTCAACCAGTGACTAAGCAACCCACCAATCTCCTTCAGCTGAAAAATCAACTCATCCAACGTGGGCTCGAAAATCCCATCACATGCCTACACATTCGAAACAACATCACCTGAATTGCCCATTTTCACATTAAACCATGCAATAGTGACAAAGATTATCCATGGCATTCAAACCTTGGTGAGAGATAGCAGGAAAATGCCGAGACGATTGTGCTGGGAAACTGACGAGAAAGGGAAGGGTATGGACATTTGAGAAGGCGGCGCGTAGGCTTGAGCCAAAACGCAGATGGAGAGCTTGTGCGGGGTGATGGCGAAGCGCCCCGGCGGCTTGGAAACGGCGGCCATTGGCGCCGATAAACAAAATTGGAATGGGCGGGGGAGTTTCAGGCTAGGGTTTTTGAATTGTATGGCGCTTTTTTCGAAATGATGTGGGGTTTTTATTATAAAATGGATAATTGGATTTGCAATCCTTCATCTTTTCAATTGTTTAATTTTGGATTTTGTTCCACATGATTCAGCATTTTTTCTTAATCTATTTTTTACCTCTCAAAAAATAAATAAATAAATAAATAAAATTCAAATAAGAAAGATCAAAATTATTAAAAAGTACCAAACTTAATAGGAAAACTATAATAATACTAGCAACAATATATGTGATTTTTGCATTTACATAAAATATTATTTGAGCAATATGTATCGATTATATAAATATACAAATTAAAAAAAAAGATTATTTGAAACTTTTTATGAGAAATCGCAATGTCTGAATAGTTACAATAAAAATATTCCAGTAATTGTTGCATTTAAAATAGTAAAGTAAATGTAACAGTGAAGATAAAATTGGGAGACTAAAATTTGGTATTTAAACCATTTTTCAAATACAAAAATGCTTTCCTTTTTATAAAAGTAAGCATAGATGCTCTTGCAAAGTCGCGAAGAGATTTACTAGATATGAATGGTATTATAATATTTCGATTGGCTAAATTTGATTAAATTAAAACTATAAATAGGTTAAATAGAGATATTATCACCCATGTTATAAACATTTGCGCGATTAGATATCAATTTGAAAATAAAAAATTAATTTGCAACATTATATTTAAATTTAGCTGATCTTTCACTAGAGATTAAATAACTCACATGAATACTTGATAAAGATCCATAATGTTCACAGATTTCAAGTTAGCAAGGCAACTAGAATAAACATTAAATAAAAACATTTCGACAATCAAGCCCAACATGTTTGAAGAATATGGTTACAATCATTTTTAGGAAATGTTTAGAACCAACGAACACATATATTTGGTTTTTAGTTCAATTTAGGTATTTCTAAAAGAATGATAACTCATACTTATTGCATTGTGCCTTTTGTTACAATTTTAAAGTGCAAGTGTGTCACGTGGTGTTCAAATTTTGATTATATTTCGAGGGGGAAAAAAAACCAAATACAAATTTTGATTATAAGAAAACGAAAAGACAAATTTTCAAAGTGATTGAGTATATCTTCTCAATAACATATATATATATAATCCAATCTAATTTATAATTAATAATAAGATAATATTTTTAACTTTATATTAGAGATAATAATAATGTATGTATTTAACAAAAAACATTAATTACAAAAAAACAAAAACTCATATAAGTTCATAAATATAGTAAATGTAAGATATAATTTTGTATGAATTCAATTACATAGCAAAAGTAGTACTTTAAATCGATATAATACTTTGGAATTATTATATAAAAGAAAATAGAGTGAAATTGCATTAAAAAGCCAAGAAAAGAAAAACAATAAAGGGCATGAAATTGAAGGAAATACCAATGTACATACAAGTCCACGAAAGGGAACCAACAGCAGATCATCATATTTCTTCTCCTTCACCCAAAACCCTCACCAAATTCTCACACAAGAACATCAATTGCCCACAAATAATTTCCCCACAAAATCATTATGGCCTCCAATGGAGCTCCGCTTGTCAGTATTCCATTCCTGATACATCTCTTTCGTTGTTTTGTTATTTTTATTAGCATAAATTTCGTTGATATCTAAGTCCTTTGATTTTGGGTTCATGTTTGATTGTTTGGCGTTTGAATTGTGCAGAGAGAGGCGGATACGAAGACGAGCTTGGAGAAGATTAAAAGGCAGCTGGCGTCGAGCTCCGGCAGAAATCTGCTGCAAGGACCCCTACTCAAGCGATCTGAAACGGTGATTGTTCTATTTTCTCAGTTTTTAGCTAGTTATATTGCCATTGGCTGCATTTCTTCCCTTTTCTTGTTGTGTTCTTAATTTTTGTGTTTAATTGAGAGACTCGTGAATTTCGAAGTCATTCAGATATTGGTTTTCAGCTTCCGTGGTATTGGTAGAATTTCATGGTTGATTGTACTGTGACCATTACCATTTCCGTGATTTATGCTATGTTGGCTGATTGTGTTCTAGCAGTAAGGCTAAAGGTCATGAGTGAGCGAAATTCGATAAACAGTGGGCTGACTTTGTTGTTTTCAGTTTTCGGGTTGTATTTATCATGTGCCATTTAGTATTTGGCTCGTAGCTGCCATTAGCCGACGTGTGGAGCAAGCTGGGTGCTGAAGTTGTAATGCTTTCTGTTTTTCTGAGAGCTGAGATAGAAATCCAACTGATATGATAAAAACTTTAAAAACTGTTGATACAAATTTATTGGGAACTTTAGCCAACGTCTTGCAAAATAAGTGGGTTTGCTTATTTTATTCTTTTATACAGCTGAGGAAGTGGAACGAGAGGTGGGTGATTTTAGACCCAACAACTGGGAAGATGGAGTACAAGTAAGAAGCTCAAACTGACCGTTTTTCTGTCAATTATGTTTTTTCTTAATAGTCAACAGATGCCTTTACACAAATGTCTGTTCATTCACGTCTATAGGGTCAGAAGAAATGAGCCAACAGTCAAAGGAACCATCATATTCGATGCAAACAGTACTATAACAATTTCTCCTGTGAATTTCCAGTAAGATTCTTAAGTTTTGATTCATTTTGATCTGATTTGTATTTTTCATATTTGGAGCAGATATACTTTCATTATAGGTCAATAATCATGTTTACATCCTTTTCATTTTTCCTATTGATTCAGGGGACTGCCAAAGTATGATGGCTGTTGTTTCTGTATCCACATTTTCTTTGAATTATGCTATCTTCTTCATCTGGGATTTATGTATTTGGTACGGAGATAAAGAAAGAAAAGACTGGCTGTGGTAGTGATAAGCTGGAAATTGGAAATACTGAGTACTCGCATATGAAGTTTGTTATTTCTTCTTTTATCCTTTTCGTCAATATCGTTTAAGTTGATAGCACTTGATCTATTCAATTCTTGACTCAGTTCTTAGATATTGGGACACCACAGAGGAAAGATTATTTCCTCTGTGCAGAAACTCCTGCGGCTGCTAGGGCCTGGGTTTCTACTCTACAGTAAGTGGTCAATTTCATCACC
>JACFYI010000329.1:229590-244718 GCA_014898755.1 Handroanthus guayacan | reverse complement strand
CACACCTGATGGAAGTGTAGAGACAAGATCGGCATATCTAAGACTCACTGTTATCTTGCTGTCGGAAAGAAACAAACAACAGAAAATTAGAAATTAGCACTGACAAAGTACAAGGTAACATAACTAGGATTTAGGCAACGAGGCAAGAATTTCACTACTTGCATGAAAACAAATAGGCAATCAACCCACGTATTGCTAGCTAAATGGTAAAAGAAAGAGAAGAAAACATACATCTTAAACGAAAATATAAGTTGCTCAAGATATACAATAGAAACGGGTCTCCACTTACCAATCAAAATTTGTAAGCACAAATTCAATCATATGATATGGAAGACTGAAATAAAGCTCTGTTATTTGATTTCCATACAACTCCTTCAGAAGGCGAACCTGGAAAACAACATGAAAGTTCGTGAATTATTCAAGATCATCATTATTTAGAAAAAATTATGGAACAATAAGAAACAACTAATAATGCATATCGAAGAACTCAACTTCAATGGTAACCCAGTTGAAGCAAATGCATCCAAACTGGCTTTCTTTCCTTAACCAAAACCAAATTGTCCAGTTGCCATTAACAAGAAGACACCATGCACAAACACATTGCCCGCACACATATGTGCGCAGAGAGATAGAGATAGCGAGAGAGAGAGAGAGAGAGAGAGAGAGAGAGGGAGGGAGGGAGGAAGAGATTGAGATTGTTAATCTTTTGACAAATCGTGTACCCTACATTTTAATTATTGATCTTCCCCCCAATTCTTAAATGTAAAATAACCCGCACCATTCAAGGGAGACATGGACACATGTGCAAACACACATATGCACAAAGAGAGAGGAAGAAGTCATTTAGTCATCTCGAAGGTGTTTGGTACACCTGTTTAAAAGATCTCACATATTTTATAAGATGTTTGTGGAGCTCAGAAGATGTTAAATTCAACGACATGCTGGAGCTTCTATAGATTGTTACTAGCGACAATTTTGAACATGATCAAAACCAAAGGACTTCATTAAGATTTATAAGAAGTTTACATACCCCCTTTCGAAAGGATCTTATAAAATCCAAAAACCGTGTTGTGAGAGCTTAGAAGCTCATATGCAAAATTTTACCACATACTCAAGAACATATTAAAACATATATTATTGAGAGGCTAAGCTCACACAAAAAGCCTCTTAATTGAGAGCATGATGATCCCTATCTAAAAAATATTGGCTTTTGTTTAATCTAGGATGCGAGATCAACTTGGTACTACTTAAGAAGGATTACAAATAACAAATATCAAGAGCATGTGTCATAACCCCGTAAGTTTTCCAACCAAAAGAGCAAATAATAAGCAATGAATTGAATGCCTTTGAGATACCTGCTCTCGTCTATCAACATAAGACTGAAGCAACTCTCCAATATGGTCTATGAACTTCTGCAACCCAAATGGAAAAATGATACCTCTCATACATGCACAATCAGAATAAGAAATGAATATCAATTCAGCTGATCTCACCATTGCATTTGAAGAGAGATAATCATTTTCTGCCTCACGTATTGGCAAGAAAAAAGGAACCGTATGCTCAAGGACTGTCATTTTCTCAAGAAACGACTTGCTTTCAAGAACACAATGGAACAGCTCGCAAGGTTCCCCTGCAAAGTTCAATGCTAAAATTTACTAATAGTTTTAGGCCAAGAGGAACTCAATTAACCAATAAGGGATATAAGTAAGTTAAACACACACAAAAACAAAAAAAAACACGATATAATTCCCAAAGGCCATGCTTTGGAGGAGAACTTGACATTCACTGATCTAATGTCATGAACGGAGAAAATAACAAAAACACATCACCTATCTGAATCGCATGAAGCAAATTCCACTCTTTATAAGAAAAACATGCTTGTGAATGGTAACTGCAAATTCTACAACAAATGACTTATATATCATCTTTTTAGAGATACAATATCCATATAGGTGTTTCTGTACAGCCCTCCTCTCTTGCCAAACATTGCACGCCAGATATATGACAACTGATCTTTCAAACCTAAAACAGTTTACAAAATTATATGCACGAGCAACTAGTCATCATAATGTTGACTCCACTAATAATAGGTTGACCCAAGTGAGCAATGAAGTTATCTTGTTAAAGGCCTTTTGTAGATAAAATACCACAGAATCGGGTAGCTCAAACTTCGAAGTTAGCAAAGAATAACACTCTTGCACTGCCATCATCAATTCAGTATTTTACCTGCATATGAAGTCTCATATTGAATGCCAATCCTAGCTCCATCCAAACAACATATCATCTGATCATTCAAGATATTTACGTGAGAAGTCAGTCATTGTTTTCAACTTATTATTTAAAGCCACTGTCAACATTATTATTAAAAGTTAAATGGAAAAAAAGAATAAAAGAAAAAGGAAAAAAAAAAAAACTAAAATAAATTCTGACATATTGAGGGCCCCCAGTTAGCTGGTGTAACATGCTGCCAACTATTGCACTCGGGAGTCAACAAAAATGTAGTGGAATCTTAACTTTAACTGGACCGGTTGATAACTCAAGATGCATATTTCTAAAGTTCAACAGGCTATAAGCTCTCAGTCTAGTTTTTTCCTCTAGGGCCTAACTTAAGTCTGACTATTACCTTCAAAAGACAGAACTCATGCATGCCCAGCACAAAAGAAAAACAACTGTTAGCTGAGTCAAATTTACGTTAAATTTTATTTCCAAGTTCACCATACGGTATGCCAATTGATGAACACCATTCAAATCATTGCCTCCCTCCTCAATACAATAGGAGGAAGAAGTAAAGAAAAGAAAAGGAAATATACATTATTAGAGTTAGGTGAGCTTAAATAGATCAGAATCACTATAGGAACCACATAAACATTATGTGAACCATATAGATGGCAGCTGACGCAGAGGTCATAAAGCAGTACACCAACACTAATCAGTGCTATAGAGAAGTTTAAATACATGGTAAAACAGTTGCATTCTAATGCGATGCTGTAATAAACTAAGTTCCAGCCAAGAGCCATTGTTGCGAAGCTAATGATAAGAATTGCTCCAATAAATACCTATGAGTTCTAATTTTCTTCACCTTCACAATGGAATTGCTGATAGCATTCTTAAGAGGCCAATCATAGAGTATTATGCATACATAACAATTGTGTCAACACTAGCATTTAACCCCATAGAAGCTACAAACAGCCATGGCTTAGTATCTACTCTTGATCTACTTCTGGATGGAACAATACTTTATCAGACATGAATAGAAAAAATCCACAAAGTAAGAAGTTAAAATATGAAATCCCAAAACCAATTAATGATCAACTGTAATCACTTTATTTCCAACTCTGTAAGTTATCTTTTCATGACAAGGAAGATTTGACATTGGACTGGCATCGCCTTGCAATTGCATTGCTTTTCTTTCAGCCTCCATGTGAACCTGATACCAAAGCAAGCATCGGTGAAGCATTCACATAGGAACTAATATATCAAAAAAGACACTGTCATCAACAAAGTAGCGGAGGAAGAAAAGCAAGAAATACGATCACAGCATATAATTCATGAGAAGCATATGAGTAAGAGTAAAGGAATAAAAACAAACATGCATGCAGGGTATATTTATAGAATGGAATTATCAGAGGGGTTATTTTTCTACAATGAATCCATGGATTATGATGTGGTTAATACATAATACAATGAATCCATGGAATTATCAAAGGGGTTATTTTTCTACTATGAATCCAAAGGGAGTTAATGTGGTTAATACATGTTATAATGTTCGCTCCAAGAAATAGGTAAAAAAAATCATAATTTAGATTTTGGTTGATAATCTTCGCATGATTCTATTCAAGCTTAACAAGGCTTTGTCTTAATTAAGCACGCGGCAATTGCGTGTAAGAACCGCTAGTTAAACAAAAAGAGAACAAGTGGTTATCCTAACAAGGTTTTCCTTCCTCCTTTTTCCTTCTTCCTGATATAGACTAAATATTTGAACCTGGTGGAGATCATATTCACTATGGTACTGTAGTAAGTAAATTTGAAAGAGAGAGACATCACTTTGGGCTTTGTTGATCACCGAGTGATGATTTTATTTAGAAAGATCGAAGTCGTGGTATTTAATTCACTTAAGATTCGGTCTCTCTCTCCCTCTACTGGGAGTTATTCCTGTGGCTTCAAGGGGTATACACGTTTGGCATATAAGTGGACAATGTTGCTCCAATCAAAACCCACTTTTCTTATCAATGTTTTCTTATCACAAGCCTGATCCTTTTTTAACACAAGCAATACTCTTGCCCTTTCCTTTGGACACAAGAGCAATCCCTCTCTCCACACTCACGTATTCCAAGTCAACCTCAAGAATGATACAAGTAGCTTTTTAAACAATTCTGAGGTACTCAAAAGTAGCAAATTTGGAGTGAAAATCTTAAAAGGATTCAGTATCTGTTGGAGGAAGCTTAAAACTTGTATACATTGCAGGCCTAGGATTGTTTGCAATACCCATGTTGCAGGCCGAAGATGTAGGCTGAAACAGCACAGCAACTTGGAAAACTTAACATATGTAGCTCAAATCAGACATTTTGGTCAGAAGGCTGCCCTATGTTGTGGCAAAGCGTATTAACATGGGCCTTGAAGCATTATTAATGTGAGAGGTCATTATTAACGAGGCAAGTGTAATAATAGATTTTCCTGTGCCAAGCACAGATGTGACCTTAAAGGTGCTTTAGGGGCTATTCCTCTTCATAGAAGTTAACAATACCAATGTGTCATCAGACTAAGTGAACTCATGTAATACTCAAGGCGAAACATTTTGGACCATGTAGAAGAATAGCACAGGTAACAACTCAGCCTTGAATGTGACAAAAGATGCATTTTATCCAGAAACCAGAACAGCAAAATGCAATCTCAATTAAGCTTCTTGATTTCTAGTTCCATTAATAGCAGAAAGAGAGAATTATAACCAACAGATTCACAATATTTAATAAAACCATACCCGCTCCCTTATTGTAGCTAATAACCCATCATTCCATTGCTCACCATCTAGACATATTTCTACAAGATAATGACATCGCATCAGAACCAGCAAAATGAATACAAGTGAGAGAGGAGTGGAGGAGAGAAGATAGATAATATACAATATAAGAGGCTTAGACAAGAACATCACATGTATGCAAAGGAAAGATGAAGCACATTAGACTAAGTGCAAGAAAAAATTCTCTTTTACTAAAGTTCTAAGTCAAATTTCACTATCAAATGCAATACGAGATAATTCAGGGTGTACCAGAACATGTTTATTTAAAGATTGTGTTGTACTGTATTTACTATTTACATCTTCACAAAAATGATATGAATTATGCTTTTTGATTCTACTCACATTTACAATTATCTTTTACGGATTTAGTGATAATGTACACCTACGCTGGTTCATTTCCTGCTTCACAACCAATGATAAGTTTATCCTAGGAATTTAATAGAATGAATGTGCAATTAAAGATAGCACAAAAAATTATGGATATATATATTAAACGAAGCAAGAAATTTTAAAAAAATAAATAAATAAAACACACACAAATATAAACTACCTTGAGTTTGAGAAGCACGTGCAGCTTCAAATTCTCTTTGCAAACGCTCAAAAACAGTCTTGTCAGAATCCCTAAGAAAAATTAACAACTTTTAGAACAACTGCCTTAGATTATAATAGCCAAAAATCATCCACTGACATAGAAAAGAAGTACACAGGCAACATAATTGGAAGGGGGAAAACAAGCGGCATCAACAACAACAACAACAACAGAGAGCGAGAGAGAGTGATCCTGCTTTCTAACATAGCTAACAGACTGCCTACCAGGATGACGCAGGGATATCATCGTACCTTTCCAGCTTCTATCTTAATGAGTTAACAAGGTGATAGACGACCTAACCCTGTCTATTGCTATCAGATTTTCACAAGAGGGTGGACAAGCAAAACCAATCTACCAAACAAACAAACAAACAAGCAAGCAAAAAAAAGAAGAAAAAAAAGAAAGAAAAAAACCCTTATCACAAGCAGATAACAAGCTTCTTGATATTCTTTTCAACTAGAATGCCACGTAGAGTCCAAATCCAGCCAACCTCACAACCTTGAAGTTAATGTCTGCTTGTGAAAATAGCTAACTAACAAACCTCAGCATAGAGATGAAACAAAACATGTGCATACAGTAAAGGTGCCTTGAAATGTCAAACATCTTTTACAGAGTTTTCAGCCTAGGTCATGATATAACAAGAAGTCCCAGCTTTCAATCATAAATATATAAAGAGATGCTGCACGCCAAGAAGGTCAGAACAAGCCGTTTTACCAGTAAACTACAAAAGATATCTCAGCTACATCTATGGATGGGCTATGCTAACCAACCTAATCAAAGTTTAAATAATACTGTAATATAAAATCGATTTGAACAAGGCAAGGTAGAACTCAAGCCAGATTTTCAAAAATCATAGGACGTAGGAGCACCCTGCATAATCTAAGATAAGAAGTTACACATGTTTTACTTATGCATCATATAGAAGTAATAGAATGACAGCCAGCAAAAAACTTTTGAAGTGTAGGCCCTACAAACATGATTGAACATATAACTTAGGTGAATAAGCTTTCGAGTACAGCCATCACCAAATAAAGCGCAGAAACGAATTAGCTATATCCAACTGATGTGCCATATTCATTCCAACAGATAAGCAAGTATACCTAGAAAGTCGCTCTGCTAGTTCTCCATGCCTTTTAAGGACGCTTGAAACTGGCAAAGAAAGGATGGGCTTCATTACTCAATAATTCCAATGATATTGGCAAAATGTTTCAGATAACATGAAAAGAAACAAGAGCCAATACATCTCGCACGGGTAGCCTCCAGCCGTACATCCTCAGCTTGGGAAAAGTTCTGATAGAGAGTTAAAAAATAAAAATAAAAAAAATAAAAATAATAATAATAATAATTGAGTACATTCACGAACATATGAATTTAGAAATGAAAGCTCTGCTCTGCATGTTCTCTATTCTTCTATCATCCTAGAGAAGCATAAACACATACATTCTAACAAGATGAGGCCCATCTCCAACAAAGATTGTATCAAACTTGATTATAGTTGGTTGTTTTTCCCAAAGACATGTGCATCTAATTAAACATTTCTTGCTCAAACTTAAGAGTTAATGCAAAAATGAGGCGCTCTTGGTCAGTTGGTCTCGACCATCCTGAAAGCATTACATATGTGCTTGGGAAACAAATTCAAGATTCTCTGAACATATACATCCCATTCCCAAATAAATATAGAAAGACAGAGTCTTCAAAGAAAAAAATAAATAAATAAACAAAAAGAGAAACAAATTTTTTTTTCCCCATCATAACTAATTCATTAATTAAATTTTCAAAAGCAAAAAGAAATGCTTAGGGAAGAATCCAGTTTTGAGGAAATTTACCACTTCTCCTATGTTCACAGCGACGGGCCTGTCCTTCACTTGATCAACTTGCTGCATTTCACTCCAAATCGCCCACCTATCATTGCATAAAGAATATTTCACATGTAGCTTGCATAAACAGATGGACTACACGCAAAAAAGAAACACAATCCAATAAATTAAAAAAAGAAAAAAAAAGTTAAGTTTCAGATAGCGAAAAACGCATTCCAATGAACTAAAAATATCAGGTTTAAAAACAACGTAGAAACAGTTTCTGCAAAGCAAAATGAGATGAAAGGAAAAGCTTACAAAAAAGTAAGTTGCCTCAATTCTCCAATGGCGAAACCCTAATTTAATTGAATTTGGGAATTGGGGTTTTAAAACCCCTCAATTAGATATAGGGTTCTCCAAAATGGGCCGGTAGCAAAACCTCTTTATGGACCGGCTATAATAGGATGGCCCAAACAATAAATTCACTGTAAGAAACTTTTATGCTCGAAAAACCTTTAATGAAAAGTGGGCCCATTTGGTCTCATTTTAATTTTTCAATCATTTTATTAGAAGTTGAAACTTCTTTTTCAACTCAAATTTTCTTTTAAAAACAAGAAAAAAGATGCAATTTAACTGTCGTTTTGATTTCGTTATTTTTCTCACTCGGTGAAAACATACATATATATATGTATATATATAAAGGATTCTATTTTTGACATTACATGTAACAAATATAGAACTCACTTTGGCTAAAAATAAAGTTGATCAAATTGAAAAATGGTATTTATGATTAGTGCCAAAAAATTAGGTGACAGTATAAAACTTGTCACTAATTTTTTTATTTTTTTTATAGAAAAAAAGATTGGTCGGGAGAACCTGATGTGGCTACTTCAACTAAGGGAACCCAACCACTACGGAATATTCTTTTCGCAAAAACTCACTAGAATAACACTCAATTTGGTCACCACAGCTCCACTAACACACTAGTGGATACAAACCTCACTTCTTATCAGACCAGTATTATAGGCCAGTCACCACCAACCCGTAATACACTTATAATATATGACGAGCTCTTCGTCCTCAGTGAGGTTCAAACCCGAGTATTCAAAACAGAAGTGATGAAACTTTACCACTCGACCAACATGTTGGTGGTAACTTGTCACTAACAGTAGCTTTTGTTTGTCACTAGTGATAATATTTTAGTCAACAATTTTGATTTTGTCACAAGTGATGACAAAAATTAGTATTTTTCTATTATTAATATTGACAATTAGTGACATATGTAATCACTGTGATTTGTAGCAAGATTTTTATTGTTACTATACATACATAACAAATCATCAATAATGACAATTTAAGCAAAGATAAAATTATGTCACTTATGATATATAATTAGTGATAATTTTCATATTGCCGCTCAATGTACTATCACAATTTATTTATTTTTTATGGTGTTAATATTAACTCATATTAAAGATAACCCACAACACAATTAAAAGTCTTAATCCACTAATTTATCTTTTTATATTAAATAATGTATATATTTATATTAAATATATTAATTATGTTATAAATATATTAATTATATTATAATCATTAAATATATACAAATCAAATCTGTATTATGATTCATAGATAAAAATATATATTGCCTATTTTATACACACATCAAGTTGCTAGTTTTAATAAGTTATATGATAAAAGGATTTGTACTTAATCTCCACATGCCGGTATTGGGTTAGAAATGTGTAATCCACTAGTCGTATTATAAATATTGCTCATCATATATATATTTTTAAAATAGGTTGAGATAAAGTATTTTCCCATTGTGGTGTGAGAATAAAGATAATATTTAGAATTGAACGATTCGATTTTGGGGTCAATGAGTTTTCTTACTGGGCTTAAATAAAGTAGGGTTTTAAGGTCAAGTTTCTATTTCTTAGTCAGCATACAAGATTATTTTAACTTTCCTCTTTTGACATTTGAACTACTGCTTTTGACCTTTTGTCACTGCACATGCCAGATGAAACGTCTAGGGCCCATCTCATGGACCATCACCCAAATACTCAACTAAACAAAATTTTCTGGTTAGGTTCCCTTTAATAATTATCCTAAGCTCGTTTCCCTTTGATTTCTGAAGTAAATTAAACCAAAACCTTGCCAATGATGTTTTAACCCAAGTGATAAATTCGAGGTAATCCTAACCAAGATGTCAAGAATTTTGAATTTGTTTTTTCTGCATAATGGGTTGTCCTCTCTTGAGTACTGAGCTTATATATTTATTTGATAATTATTATATTTGATATTGATTTATAATGTAATTATTGTTTGATTTAATAAAATTACTATAATGTAATGAATTGTCTCTGGAAAAAAGGAGCGAGATTTTAATTCCAACCAAAATGATACTTTACCCGGTCAAAATGTTGCTTCACGAGATATATGAAATAAATAAGCTTGCAGACCAAGGAGTGAATTATAAAATCACATAAGAATAAAATGGCATCGCAATCATATTTTTCAATCCAAAAGACCGAAACAAAGAGCAATTGCAAAGAGAATCCACTTTCTTTATATACATTCACGGCAAACATTGTCTTGTAATGAATTGATATCCCAAATGCTGCTCAGTTATCACCTGCTCAAAAATTTGCTCCACACCAGCTTAGCAACGGTTCATGAACAAGAAATATATTGACAGTAACAGTGTTGAACTCACAACAAACAGAAACATGATTTCAGACTTCATCAGAATGAAACAACAGATTTGAGGTGGGCTGAAGATTGCAAATGTGATATAGCAGTATCAGACTCCTCGTTGTCGTTGAATTCAACTGGAGTTGAACTGCTGATGGGCTTCCTGCAGAATGTACCATTTGAAATCAGAAATATGGCTAATCGGTTCGTAGAATTTTAGGATTGTTTGCTTCGCTAAGTGAAATCATGCATGCAACATTTTCATATACATTAGGTTCTTGTCCCTCAAATATATATAGACATGCATTCTTAATTAATATAACCTTCTCTGACTTCGTGTAAGAAATGGAGCCATAAAAGGTCCAAAGAGGATATGTAACTAATACACATTAACAAGAAAGTACTCGAGTTTTCTACACAAGTCTTGTTCCCTTTCTTAGATAGAGGCAAATTTATCTATAAATATGAAACATGTAATGTTAAGTCTTCTTTGCAACATTAACATGTAAAGAGTCTTATTTTTGCTGGATTCCAAGAACTGTAACAGCAAAACTGAAGGCATATAGAATCCAGCAAGGAACAGATATCAGAGAAACCTTGTTAAAAAAATATCAGAAGCGCAATATACCTCTGAGATATAAGAGTTTCTTCAGACAATGCTTTTTCCAGTCTCTCTTCAAATGGCGTTGCATGCCAACTAACCTTCTGATCCTGTGAAGTGAAAGTAACAAGTAGCAATCTGAGTGATCAGAGTAAGAAAAGAGTACAGAGGGAGAGTGGCTGAAGTAAGAACTGAGAAAACCATAGACAAAACAAAAGTAGGACATACCTCCTTGTACTTGTTTGTAGAATTAGGAATTCCATTCCCATCCCACCATTTAGGTGAAACATGAGATTTCTCGTCATCATTCCAGTGGGCCGCCACCATCCCTAGAATGGGCCTATCCTCAGGAGCTCTCACCCTGTAAACATTTTCAGAAGGAGCAGAACCAAATCGGTTGCTGTTTCCATCTTGCTTTGCTGAAGGTGGTTTCAGAAAGGAAGACAGGTTTGTTTCGTTCATCTCTTGGTCAACTGAAGGACATTTTCTTTCCAACTCTGATTTTGGGGTTGACATCAAAGTTGCTTCATCACATAGCTTATTTGATCCTCTTGGGTAGTTGGAATCAGAACTTTCATCCTTCATTTCCTTTGACTCAGAGGGAATCTCAACTTTTGCAAAGGACACATCATTCATGTGCACTGGGGACATTTCACTGGGTGATGGCTTTATTACACTTCTACTGCCAGTAGATCCAAATTGTTTTGGGTGTTGACTGGCACATTCAGATGAAGAGTCTTTTGATGAAAAGGCAGACCTATCTGACTCACAGTCAAAACAAACAGAACTACTTTTGAATTGTACACTAGGAGCAAAGACCTGGGTTGAAACTGATGAAGCTTCAGAATGAGTTTCACTGTCATGCATGGGGTTCATAACATTGCTGATATCTCTTCTTTGGATGGAGCCGCTAGATGCTCGTCTGGTATTACGTCCCTCAGTGATGCAGCTAACAAGTAGAAGACAAATTTGAGGTATATTGAAGAGTTTCAAATGTCAGATCTAAAAGTCTAAGATACACAACTATTTGGACCTGCACCTATGAGGCCTAAACTGATGCCCATGCTCAAGTAACAGATCGGAAGCACAAGAAAATCTCCATCAATCTAACATCCAAATCATACTATCATGTAATGCTATATGATGCCTGCTAATGCGCTTGTAACATGCCAACTGCCAGGCCATCGACAAACTCCACTCAGCAAAAGGGAGGGAGATAAACAGTTGTGATGTTCTTATTACAAAGAAAAACATGAAAATGTATATGGTACACCAGCTGCAGAATGGTATCAAAGCCATCAACAGAAATATTGAGATGTACCTGCTCGGTGTGTCCAACAAAGAACCTGATCCGGTTACCCATTCTTCACAAATTTTGGCAGGTATAGGTGATTCATCAGAGTGTTTCTCTAATTTCAAACCCTTCCATTTTCCTGAGGCTTTTCGAATTTTAATAGGTGTCTCAGATAAGGTTCCACAAGCTTTGAGGAACTTGGCCTGCAGAACAACAGTCATGTCACCTAGGTTTGCTTAGTTGTGTAAGGAATTGGCCAGCAAATTTAAGAATCTACCGGTACATGCTTATTCATATAGTACCGCCGTTTATATTGAAAAGAGAGATGACTGCAATATCTGCCTTAATGGATCCAATTGAAACTAAAATTCCAGATAAAGAGAACATCATGTTTTTCGAAAATACAACAAAATACAGACCTCATCGCTGAGCTCCCTGATATCAAGTTCTTGAGGCATCGGATTCCGACCTTCAGCTCCGTTCCGCAGTGACTCATCTTTTTTTTCATAAGCAAGACCAATTCATTACAATCCAAATAAACCAAGGCAGTCCCACTAACACGTACAAAATCATTTCAAAATCCATTTTATCTCCAATGATCACCACACATAAACAAGAAGAAAACACAAAAAGAAAAAAAAAAAAAAAAAAAAAAAAAAAAAAAAAAAAAAGAATTACCATCACACAGGAACAAAGATGACAGTGCATTCTTACTGCGAGGCACCACAGGCTCCTGCTTAAGTAAAATAAAATAAAACTCAATTCTCAATATGAATCAAACGAAAAACTAAAACGCAAAGTAAAACGTAAAAAATGACTAACATCTTTCATCCTAAAAAAATTAAAAAGAAAAAAAAAAAGAAATTCATATCCTACCGGAGGAGTAATTATACTAGACTTAGACTCTTTAACACGAAAACAGCCGAACAAACAGCTCATCGCTCTTCGCAACAAAACCTATCACCGCCACTTCTTCGTCCGTCCTTTTTCTGGGAAGAAAATCAACACCAACACCTTACCATTTACTCTATATATATTTACATATTTGTGTATCTCCGTGAATTTAATGTGAATTATTGAAATGATTTATCAGAATTTCGATTCGAGATAGAGATAGGTGGAGTGTCACTGTGCTGATGGCTCCATTGCGTTTTGAAATTCGAAAAGAGAGGGAAAATATTTTTCAGTATCGGACCATATATGTGTATATATATATATGTAGAAGGATGAGGAAATGATGTCGATATTATAACGATATTTGCGTTTGATGCTATATTTAAAAGATTAATAATATTATAAATTAATTAATAAGATGATATATATACTTTTTGGAAACATTTGTTCAAATATTTTATTTTTAATTTAGGTGAAAATGGTGAAAATAGTGAAAGCATATCCGTCTATTTAATAGGTATTATGGATTACTATTAAGTGCAGGTGTTTACCTTTATTTTTTTAATTTTTTAATGATTTTCTTAATTTTAATGGCTTATTTAAATATTCTTTAATTATATTTTATGTCTATATCTCTAAAAGTTTGGAATAAGTTTTTAAATGGGGAAGAGACTACTTCAATTTTCTCATCATCTCATAGAGAAAACAATAATATGTAACCAGTGATTATTGTTTCGATCTGATTCAATTAAATTATGAATCAAGCTATTGAACTAACAATTGATTAATTGAGTTGCGGGTTTATAGCATGAAACTCAAATAAATCACAATTGACTAGTCAGCAAATGTTAACTCTTCAATTAGTAATGACAAAGTTGTTGTGTTCTTTTACAAGGACATGTTCGATACTTAATAATTATTCTAAATTCTTTGTGAAAAAGTGACATTTTAATTAAAGAGTTGCAATTTTTTAAAGAAACATGGTCGATGGACTCAGCATCTATGCATTGTAAACCAAATATGAACACAACAACAAATTATTCCCCTCTTCAATACAAGTTTAGCTCGTGTTGTTCAAAATTCTGCAATTTCTAATCGGGGTGTAATTTTTATATTAAGAAATAATTCTACGTAATTCAATAAAATAATGGTGACAAATTTTGTCTTAAAGCTATAAAAGGTCTCGTTCAATTTCAACTATTATTGAATCTTTCAAATTTTCTATTTTGTTGCACATCATCATTAATATGTGTTTTTAAATTCTGAATTTGCTCGCTTTGGTAACGTAATATAAGTTATGTGTTTATGAATTACTTTTCAAGTCATTTTCTAGAGTATGCCCTGTTGCTTTCTATCTATCTTTCTTTCTTTATTTTTATTTTTATTTTTAGTTTTTATTTTTTAAGATTAGATAAACGCTAGTAAACATTTAGCCCAAATCACATGTTAGTGTTAGGAAAAATGTCACCAATTATTTAATGCATACTTAGCGATATCTACATTTTAAGCAAATTAGCTTCCATTTATACTATACAATATAATGAAACAAAAAATTGCTAATTGAAGAATTAAATTTATTCCGTTATATGATTTTGTAGATGATTTTTTTTATTTTTTTCCTGATGGTATCATGTTAAAAGTAAATATGTTACACAAGTCATAATATATTTATCATAAAATCATAAAAGGTATTACAACAACGATGCTGCAACCCAATGTTCATATTTATCACTTATAAAAGATACATATAAAGTAAAATGTGAATATTAAATAGTAACTATATATATGATTTTATTTATAAAGAAATTTTGTATACTTATATTGCAAAAATATTTTATCCAAAATTATTTTCTTAAATTATTTTGTTTATATTAGCGAAATCTGAATATTAAATAGTAAGTACATACATCATTTGATTTATAAAGAAATTGTTTTAAATTCACATATATTTTCAAAAATATTCTACCCAAATTTATTTTTCTTAAATTATTTACCAACACTAGAAAACTTGTTTTTTTCGGATTTTTTTTCATAATTTACATAATGTCATGTCAACGATTTTGTTGAATCTATTTTGAACGTAATTTATATTAAAAATTGTAATATATCTAAGCTTATCGAGCTCGATTAAGGTTCACTTGATTGATGAGCTCTAGCTTGGCTCGTTTGCAAGTCTATTCAAGGATTAAAAGGGTATTTTACGTCATTAGAAGTGCCTTTTTATTACAAAAAAAAAAAAA
>JACFYI010000329.1:206420-229535 GCA_014898755.1 Handroanthus guayacan | reverse complement strand
ATATATATATATATATTTCCAAATGTTCGATATGTACCCCATGTGTACCCAACACGTGCCGGTACCCATCGGGTATGGATACCCGTCGAGTACCTGGTACAGGCACTTCATGTAAAATGGAGTTTAAAACGCATTTAAGGTTGCGTTCTCCATAAGCTGGAAATAAGCTAAACCTTCATTGTCTGTATTGGAGGAAGTCTGTCTGGGTGCTCTTCTGCTATATTCATCGAAGCGTATATTTTGTGGAAAACTTATATATTTTTTTTTTAATTGCAGATTGGGCTTTTATTGTATTAGATCGTGGGCCTTGTATTTCCTGTAATTAGCTAGGTTAATTTCCAGGCCCATTAGGAATTTGAGCTTTAAAAAGGGATCTCGGTTGTAGATCAAATGACCAACGGAATAAACTCAGAGTGGTAATAGTTCTTCTTTCTCTGTAAATACAATTCTTCTTTTCTTCAAGTAGTGGATACGAGATCCAAGATTGTGTTCTTCTTAATCAATCTTCATCTTTTCCACTATTTTTTTACTAATTGAAATATCAGCTTGTTGCACCCCTCCCCCCTTTCCTCGTCCTCCCCTAATCATCAAATATTAGTATTTTTGAAACTATTTTTTAGCTTATATGTCATATATTTTGTGGGTTTAGGTTCTTCTTTCTGCAAGGATGGTGGAAACTCTTTTCGAGGATATATTCCGGGTTGACGCAGTAGATCCGGATGGCAAAAAGTTTGATAGAGGTATAATTTCTCGCGTTTCATCCATACCCAGTTCCCTAGCACTATTTGATCCATTAATTTGTGTTTTTATGGGAAAAGATTTAGTGGGTTATTTTGTGTAGCGGATTAATTGTCTGGTCTGATTGTTTCAAATGCAGAAATATGTGTCACTAGATGTGGGGAAAGAGCAAATGAAAAAAAAAAATAATAAATAAAAAATAAAGGGAAAAAGTGAGAGAAATAAAGCGGAAAAAGGTTAAAAATTATTGTGCAGAAGGTTGGTTGAGATGTTTATGCTCAGCGATTACAGGAGTTTTGTGATTATCCCGTAGAATTTGCACAATTTTTACCAAACTAGTTATAATGTAATTATGGTCTTCTGATGTTAGTTTTTACCTTGTCCATCCTAATGTAGCATCAAAAGGCATCATAATAAAAGATTATACAAGTAATATAGATATAGAACTGTACTATGTTTAGGAAGATTTCCATATTTGTATGATTTTATGCGTTTGGTTATCATGCTTGTATGAGGAAATAAGGCATGTGCAGTATTGGAACGGAAATGTGAGTTATGAATATGACTAGACGTGAATTAAGTCGAGTTGAATTCGCTGCTTGTTGTTCAAATTTGTTTAAATTTTTATTAAACTTCAAATATTGCGTTTGAGCTTGGTTTCATTCTTAATCAAAAACTTTAATCAAGTCAAACACGAGTTGGGGTTGAAGAGTTTGATCTCTTTACACATATTTTACATTTTAACTAATTGCGTTGAGCTCAGGACAAACTTTATGTCTTATATCTTGGTTCATTAATGAACTTAGCTCTAGCAATCTTTCAATGGTCGATCTCGAGTAGTTTGATAAATGTTTCTGCCCTAGCTATGAAGGTCCTGTTACCAAACTGCTGAGTGCAAACATTTCCCCTATAACGAGATGTATGCACATATGGTATCCTGCTTTTGGGACAAAATGGAAAACCGGAGTCTTTATAGGGAAGGGCAGGATTTTTCTGTTGTTATATCAATGGACTTCCATTTTTAACGTTGGCTTGTAGTTCACGTCTTGTTTGGACCTGTACATTGTTCTTATTTTCAAGCATTCCTTATGTTATCTTCAGTGTCTCGCATTGCTGCTAGGAGTGAGCAGTTTGACATGCTCATGCACCTTGATATCAATACGGAGATATATCCTATGCGTGTTGGGGAGAAATTCATGATGGTATTAGCATCGACTCTGAACTTGGATGGAACACCGGATAGTGGTTATTACACTCCGGTAATCCTGCTCTTTCTTGTTAAGAGTTTCTGCAAAGTTTGTTCTGTTTATGATTTTTTAGGTTTCTTTCATAGTTTTCCTTTAAAAGAATGCCCCTTGTCCCGTAAGTGCTGGACTTCTCTACTTTGCAATGGGAAGTTGGGGAACTCAAGCTTGGATACATTTTTTTGTTTGATGGGTTTTGAAGCTTGTCTCGAGCTTAATTAAATTATTTAAACAAATAAAAAATTCACGTAAAGAGATCAAGGTACTCAGCTCGACTGATACTTGACTTGATGAAAGATTGTTTTACTTTGATCCAATTAACAACCAAACCAAGTTCAAACACAATTTTTAAACCTCAATAAAAGTTCAAACAATATGAACATAACATGTTTGACTTGACGGTATAATTGACAGTCCTACCCATTCATTTGTGAGCTGAACACATTAATCACCAAGGCTTGACACTTACAACATAAAGTGATATCTTAATATTCTCTACGGATCTAGATAATCTCAAACTGTTCTATACACTACACTTAATTTTGTTTATCTTGCTAATGGTGGAAGGCCTATTTAATGACTATGATTAAAATGTAGTTTATTTTAGTTAAACTCATTGGTCTCTTGAAATAACTTCAGGGCTGAATAATTGATACCTTGTTCGGAAATTTGATCCAGGGTAACAGGAAATCATTAGCAGACAAGTTTGATTATGTCATGCAAGGGAAATTATACAGAATCTCGGAAGAAACCAGAGAGAAGCAAGTTAAAGCGTATGTTTCTGAACCATACAATGCATTATTTGAGTTCTTTTCCCCTATAAGTCCATTTGCTTTGCACCATGTATTTTTCGCCTACTATCAGTACATGGGTACAAGAACCATTCACACTTTAGTAAATCTGTTGCTGGTATGCTACTATGCTTTAATGTGCATTCTTACCTTCAACTTGTGGATGGTGATCATTAAAGAACAACTTGGCATTGCTTTCAAATACTGCATGTATAATCTAGTTTAAATAGTGCTTTGTCGGGGTCGAGCCAGAAAATAGCGATGAAGGATCCCACTAGTTATATTTCCTCAGCTTCTGCAGTTTTTAGTTTTTCATCTTCCTTTCACCACAAGAAAACGTCATTTCACTCATAGAAAAATCCATTAGATATTCGATGAAATCTGTCATTGGACATGATCTTGTAATAGATTTTGGTCCGTTATAAATTCATTGGCATAGACATATACCTAAACCAGTCGGTCCTTGAGCGGATCCTACCCTAGCCCCAAGACATTGGGTGTCTACCTAGAAAAGTAAATGCTTGAGCCTGAAAAGCTAAAATCTCTGGGATAAAGCGGGGGAACCAGACAAAACAACAGGCAACAAAATCAAAAACGGATAAAGCCCCTAAAATATAAGATGAGTAAACCTTCCCAGACCATACAAGAGCGCGCCAAGCCCACGCGGAAGGTTTAGTTTTAACTTTTGTAATAGCGTTTCCATCACAAATCGGAAAACTAATATAGATATTATAACAAATTCGTCACAAATGTCATCATTGATGTATTCCTTTTCAAATACATTACTATTCGTCATAAATCCATCATATGTGTCGTTTATTTCTGATGAAATTCGAATCGTCGCAAATTTCCCACCAAGTGAAGGCATGTTTTCTTGTAGTGGCTATGGTTACAATCCTTAACATGCTTTTATTACATTATTACATGTACATTTGGTTGGTTTTCTCAGGGATATATATGTTTCATTTGGTGGACTTCTGATGATGCTTAAGGGGGACCCTTCCATTGCAGCTAGATTTGAGCTTGACCAGAAATTGTTTATTCTCATAAGGAAGGTCTGAAATCCCAAATGTAAACTGATCTAGGAAGTCTATGAAATCCCAAAAAACAAACATATATATATATATATTAGCCATGATTCTGTGTTGTCTTTTGAACTTTCTTGATGTAATCACTAAACTGAATATGCATATAAGTTAATTGGATTGTGGGACTGTTTGTAAGAGCTTCTGCTTCTAGCTCATGCACGTTTAGCTGAAAAAAAAAAAGCAGCAGCATTTAACACCGCTTGCTTCTAGTTCGAGTAGTGGGTTGAAAAAGTTAGAAGCTTTCGAGGTATATTTTTCCCCTTGGTTTTTTGATTAATATTTATAAGTTTTATTTGATAATTTTGTTCTTACTTTTTTTTTTCCTTTTTTTCTTTTTAAGTATCAAATTAAAGGATTATTAAAGAATGGCGTTTGTTAATTGATATAATTCCATGTGACTTGTAATTGTTAAACTTTTATACGCTATATATATATAAACTTGCTCCATGAAATATTCTTTATGGAAATTGTTATGTTAATTCTAAATTTTTAATCTTTTCTCCCAAAAAAATGAATATTAAAATGCGTTTGTTGTAATATTATAAAAAGAATCGGTTATTTCAAATTACTCTCGATAAGGGACATATACATTTACAATTTTAAGTATTATTTAATATAAATATGCATTTTCTGAACATATTAATAGAAAAATATCATAAGCTAGAAGTTTGATGTGACTTCACTAATCAAGTGGAATTTTGTATGAAAAGACATTAGAATAAAAATATTCTTTCATAATAACAATTATACATATTTTAAAACACCACTTTATGTAATTATCTGAAGGAACAACATTTTTATTTTACTTTTTTGATGTGCTAATATTAAATTCCATTCAAACTTTCCAACAAAATTGGACCATGCTAATTTCATTTCCACTTATTTAATCTAAGCACAAGGCTTTAATCTTAATTAACTAAAACTAAACTTAGATGTATGAGAGTGGTCACTTTACTTACAATTTTTTATGATTAATTAATTATCATTACAATTTGATAGTGTATTTAAATTAATGCTTACACACACACACATTTGATCTATTTAATAATTCTATGCTCGTATAAATAGATTTGGTCCCTAATATGTGGTCTCAATAAAACGATGTTTAACATAATCCAAGAACTATATAAATTAAATGAGAAAAAAGGTATATATTTATTAATTTTTTTAACTTAATAATAGTTTGTGTATTATCGATTCATCTAATTTAATTCACAAGAGATCACTTTGTATAATGTGAAGGGTATTTTAAAATGTGTTTGTTTTAATTTCATCACCCATGCATGTTTCGTAGGCTGTTAAGAATTTTTTTTGAGTGTTATTGAATTGATAAATATTTGATTATTATTGATGTATCGATATATTGATTAAATATTGTAATCGCTTCTCTAAAAAGAAAAGAAGATGTTCGTTTAAAGAACTAATGATATCAAATATCAGTTCCATATTTCCTTAAGAAAATAAAAAATATAGAATACATTTATCCATACTTTTATAAAATGAAAAAAAAGTTATTTTGTGTCTAAAATGGCAATACAGATACTAATTTTTATAGTTTCATATTTATCCTTCAATTACATATCACTCATTTACTATCATTTCCTAAATAATATTTTAAATATACGCTGGGATTGTGAGCAGAATTACTAGTATAATATATTAGACAGATATACTTGTGATTTTAAATAAGCTTTTAAAACATACATACGTTCAAAAGTTTACGAGAAATATAATATTTATTGTTTTAAATTATTATTCACCAAACTTATGACAATATTACACGATATAATGTGACCTATATATTTGGGCAATAAATTTTTGCTTGAGATAATAAATACATTTGGTCCCTTATTGTGGTCTCAATAAAATTATATAATCTAATCTGAGGAACTATAGGTTTGTTGCTAGTTTTAAATAGTCGTTTGAATTCGATTTGTTAATGTAATTAACTAAACTTTAAATGCACTTAAGTACATAATACCGATCTGTTTTAATTTAGCTAAAACACTTTATTATGGGTGCAAAATGAGTTGAAGCAGCTCAATTATAACTCGATTCAAACATTGGATGTAAAAACGAGTTGAGTTGAGCCGAGCTTTGACCATCTTTTAGATTTAGGCTCGAGCTCCATGAACTAGGAAATACTAGGCTTGAGCTTGGCTCAGATTAGTTCATTTGATTCGAATTTGGGACAAAGTCATAAAAACGAGCTCGAACTCGATTATTTATTATGTTCAAGCAATAAGTTTAAGCTCGAAAACTTTAATTATTTTTTGTAGATTATTTGTGACTTTCTATGCACATATATAAATCTTTTTTCCAAAAAGACCTGGATTTACGACCTGGCTCACGAACTTAATCACAAGAATTATTAGGCTCAAGCTCGAGTTTGAACACTTTTTGTCAAGCTCGCAAGCAAGCTCGACTTGTTTGCATCATGCTCGAATATATATATATATATATACTGCTTTTTTCTTTCTTTATTTCTTCCTCCCCCCCTCCCCCCGCCACCCCCACCAGCACCACCCAAAATTGGGTTTAATTATAGACCTCGTGAATCATATGCCATCGTCAGCCATGCCTACCATATTTCATCGTATTCTCGCATATAGTACATAAAATTCACTCAAATTATCTTCCTAGTAATTAATGCGCCGTCGCCTTTTTGGGGCGCACATGTTTGAAAAAAAGTTATGATGCTTCACAAATAAGGACCAAACATTCAATATCTTTGTTTTTCTTTGATTTCTCTTTTCCTTGAATTATTCTTTTCAAGATTTGTTGATTGTACGACTTGAAATGGGTTTTGTGGATATGATGTGCCCTAGCAGCCAAAAGGACCAAATTGCCCTTATAATTGAGGGAATGTACACGCGCGTGTAGGGTTCGTATTTTCTTCCGGGGTCATATTCAGCCCACACTAACCCAACTTCTAGTCCGGAGAGATGTGGCATTATCTTGTGATGTTGCATAAGTATTATATATTGAACCGTATTACTTTTTGCAAAACTTAGTCAAAGATAATTACTTTATGAAATCTTAGCTATAAGTTAATGACCTTTATAATTTGATTTTATTTCAGCTTTATTGACTTAAACATCAAGGATTCTCACAAAGATCATTGATCCCTACGACTCAAACTCAATTAGGATCAATTTGGACTAATTTGATCGAACACTAATCAAATAGAATATTTTGGATTTGGCTACTTAACTGACCTCGTATCAAAATGTGAATCTTAAGGTTTAATTAAGTCGATGAGTTTGAGCATTGCAAATTTCACCAAGACAATAATCTGTGGTTTCTATTAGCGTATTGAAAAATTTGTCACAACATATAATTGTAGTGCATGTTTTTTATTAGTGGATGTTTTTTGTCTCAATGTAGCCATAACAAATGACATTTCCACCACGGTTTTTTGAATCATTAGCTACCATATTCACCATGGCCATTAATTTTGCATTATTGGCTATCGTTTCCACCATGTCTATTAATTTTTTGGTTGCGAAAAGTCGATAAATTTGTGGTGACATTAACCTGTACATATATTGTAATGAATTAATCATGATTTTGACCCTTGAAAAAACTTGAAATAAATCATCTTATGTTTCTTCTATATATGCACATTCATATACATAATTTACACAGTATTCTATTAATATTTTGTGCTCTTCAAATTTTCATTAAATGACAATTAATAAATGTGTATAAAAATGAGGACATGATCTCTTATTTCAAACTGTGTTCCATCTCCTATTTCACACCTTTAAATACATGTCACGTGCATTGCATTTATTACTAAATATTTTTATAAAAAAATATTTAATGCACATGACATGTATTTAACCAGTACATATATTGTAACGAATTAATCATGATTTTGACCCTTGAAAAAACTTGAAATAAATCATCTTATGTTTCTTCCATATATGCACACTCATATACATAATTTACACAGTATTCTATTAATATTTTGTGCCCTTCAAATTTTCATTGAATGGCAATTAATAAATGTGTATAAAAATGAGGATAGGATCTCCTATTTCAAACTGTGTTCCATCTCCTATTCCACATCTTTAAATACATGCCACGTATATTGCATTTATTACTAAATATTTTTATAAGGAAATATTTAATACACATGAAATGTATTTAAAGTATGGAAAATGAGATAAAATACTATTTTTGAATAAAGGATCTAGTCCCATAAAAATGACATAAAACGCACGTTACGTGCATGAAATAGACACGCAAAGGAATAAATTCAAGGGTCAAAACTCAAATCTATAATAATAATAATAATCCCAAAGCAGTTGAAGGACCACCCTTGGAAAGAATTTAAGTTTCTAGCTAGAAGCCTATACCTTACTTTAATAATTTAATTTAATTTAATTTTTTAATATGTCAATAAATTGAATTTCAAGAAAGCAATGTGTGCTGAACAAAAGTGACACATAGAAATGGGTCCAAAATTAGGCACCGTCTTTTGTTGACATGACTGCACTTGTAGAAAGACAAGAATGCCCCTTTGTGTTACATTTTTAGATTTCAATTAAATGCAGCCAATAAACCGCAAAGTTTACTCATCTTATTTTCATAATTAAGTAAATTTTTTTTATGAGAATATTTTCATAATTAAGTATAATTTAAGCAAACTTCCGTTTTTGCATGTGGATTATCCTATTCATATTTTTACTATAGTTTTCCATGCCTTAAGTACTAGTCTTCATTTTCGTCTCGTCAATAATTATATCATGCCAATCATAATTATATCTAACTTGAACTTAACTGAAAAGAAATAATAAAGTATAAAATAAGAGAATTTAATTTCATTCTTTTGCTGGATAGTAAATTTATTTTGTTTTTTTACTGTATAATAGTTTTGTCAAATATTTTTAATTTTTTGTTAATTGTTAATCTTTGAATATTATTGATATCTGATGTATTGATATAAAAATTGAATTTATTAATTAATTTTTTTGGAAAAAAAAATCCAAAGCATTAATTTAAAGGTGCCATATGAAACTCCAAAATTATGAATAAAATACCAGATGTCACACGTCAAAATCCATAACAAAATAATTATAAAAATCCAATATGAAACTCTAATCACTTTAATTTTTTATTTAAAAAATTCTTTAAAATTATGCTCGTGCTATTTTAACACATCCACACGCATATCTAATATCTTCTTCTTCTTATTCTTCCTTTTTTTTTTTCAGCAAAAAAATTCCTCTTGAAAAATACCCTCTTATTTAGACAACAACATTAATTTTCAGTCATTATCTGACAATTTCAATCTCATATAGCACGACACCATTATTTTTCAATGTCAAAGTACATAATTATTCCAAAATTTCAACATTTCATCTAAATTACGATGTCGCGATTCAAAATGAAACGTTCAAAGTACAACTCTGTATATATATACACATCAATACGTACATACATTGAGTTGCATACACACACGCAAATAAATATATATATAGACACTATATATATATATAACACCAGATCCTTTAATGTATTTTATATACTCTAATATCCCTTAATATTAACATACTCTAATAATCACCCACTATCAACTAAAAGTCAATATATGCACACAAGTCGAATGTGTACATTATAATTTATACCTTAGCATATATAAATTACATTCTAATTATAATTTTAAGCACACGCATCGAGTATGTATTGGATGCTAGTATATTTCATCATATAAAAGGTCCACAGAACCTCGCCGTAGAGTCCCTATAAATTAAACTTATTCCCCATAGCCGCATTTTCTATTCATAGTACTCTTCAAACCTTGTTCATGTATCTATATTTTTCTACAAACAAATGATGAACAATATTGATTTTGAGAAAACTAGGGTTAGACAGTACAGAAAATCTTTGCTTCCTCGCCTTCGATGGACTCCTCAGCTTCATCATCACTTTGTTCAAGCTGTTCATAATCTTGGTGGCAAAAACAGTAAGTAATTTTTCATTAATTAATTACTTTCCATAATTAATAACTCTCTAAATTAGGTCTTAATTAGTTTTTGATCTGCTCAACTCGAAAAACCAAAAGCTTCTGTAAACTGATTTTCTTCTTCTTCTTCTTCTTTTTCTTTTTTTCTTTTTTTTCTTTTTGGTCGTAATTTGACTATATTTGATTCTGATTCTATATTTGTTGGAAGAAAATGAATAATTAGGTTATTAATTTTTATTAGTTGATGTATTTTTATTTTATTCTTTTGAAATATATACATACAGAGGCAACTCCGAAGAAGATTATGCAAATGATGGATGTGAAAGGGCTCAAGATATCTCACATAAAGAGCCATCTCCAGGTACTGTATTTTCTGGTTTTTTTTTTCTTTTTTTTTTTTTTAAGATACTGTATTTTTTTTGTATATGTTCTATATCTTTCTATACAATTAAATTTTTCCAGAATTTTTGGGTTTAGACGAATATGTATATGAAGATCTATATTCGTCTGAAAACCCTAGATCAAAAATAATTAGGAGATGAGATCCTTCAAAATGGGCTAACAGATATATACCAAGAAATTCTTGGATTTCTTCCAAGCAGAAGCCAATTGTAACCTTTCTCTCAAGAGGATTTGCAGTCTAGCTTGGGATGAATCATATAATTTTTCCATTTCATTGAATTAAATTTTTCATTGATAAGTTGCAGTTTGAAGTGGTTGGTTTTCTGGAGAAATAAATAGTTATAGAAAATGATATATGTTGACTTTTGTGTGTGTAGTTAAGTGAATTCTTTTGGAGTTTCATAAATCGTAATGATTTCATTCGACAAATATTTGTTGATTACTATTAATTAATCATTAGTTGCTGTGCAACACTATTATCTAATTGGACCTTCTGAAATTTTTTTGGATATATTCCTTTTATATATATTTACAAGTTACAAATTAATTATTTAGTATTACTTTTTGAAGTAATCTTATAATATGTATATGTAATCATATAACATTAATTAATCAAGAAATGGAAACACTCATTAATTATTGAATTATTTGAAAATGTTTTAAGGTGTATATATGCATTAATTAAATGTCTTAATGCAATACAATGACCAACATGTTATAATAAATTATGAGTATTAATTTCATTCTAATCATGCGAGTACGTAATTTACAAGAAGGAAATTCTTAATTAAGTATGCACACACACCTTTTGTGTATTATTAATTTGAAACTCATTTTCAATACATTAATCTTTTTTAATTAATTAATCTTTCTTACAACAATAACTAGACTTTTTTTTTTGCCCTTATTTAATTTACCCTTGTTTTGCGAACATTATATATATTCATCATTAATTTTCAAGAAATTAAAATGCCATTTAGCTAATTTGTAAAATAATTAAGTCATAAATTCGAAATAGTTAAAAAACCAAAGAATATTAACTTAGCTTGGGATTAGGATTCAATAATAGTCTTAACTCATGAAATTATTTAAGATTATTATATCGCATCTGTCTTTCTAAGATATCCAATTAAATTACATTATATTTACATAGGCATGCAGCTAGGGTTAGGTATAGTTCCTTAACCTAAGTCTACACAAAAAAGTTATAAAAACAGCAGGGAGATAGCTTCCTTTGACGTGCTAATTAAGTGCCATTAGTTATATCCTATATATAGTTAACTAATTTCTTGTTAATGCTAATAATGAATTAATTTGAGTGCTTTATATAAATTGACAAAGTTGCATTCTTATACTATAAGAACTTTAATTAGCTTTATTAATTTTTTTTTTTGGATAATATATCAGATGTATAGAAGCATGAATGATATCACAAATTCGATAGAGTTTAAAGCCTACCAAGAAAAGAAACCAAATTTCACCAAGTGGGCCCCTATAAGGTGAGTGATTATTTGCATTTTTATTATCTTATGTACACATTTTATTATCTTATATGTACTTTCTTGATTTCAATCATCAAACTATTTTCCACGAGTTTGCTTATGCTATCATGCACATGATCATCTTTGGATGGGTTATATTATTAATTACTTCAACATCCTCGGATATTTGATTAAATTATAAAAGCATTCTTTGTCTTTTGAGAAATTATAAATATTACATCTCATGTCTTTAAATTAATAGGGGTTAACTTGTAATATTTTAATCAGTTAATTTATTACACTTTCAGGAGATTTAACTGTAATATGCATGGGATGTGAATTATAATTTTTCAAATTACAAAGGTATTTCAGATGAAGCACACCTCATATATACATATATATATATATATATCATAAAATTTTATTAGTAATACATAAATATGTTGTTGTTTACATCAACATACTACATATACTTATCTATGGCGTACATCTTTGTAATGGGTAGACAAGTTTGCCGAGGTTTGGGACAATCATCAACTCACGGGAGACACGTGAAAGGCTTGCTAACTTGCCAAGAAAGAAGGAAAACTGCCCAAGAGGATACGAATGTCTTCTCTCATGAATACAAAGTGAGTTCCCAACTTCCCATGTCCAAATTTAGTTGTTTACATATCCACATACATACATACACTTGTACTCTAATTAATAAAATATCAACCATAAAATATCAACCACCTTCTGGTGTATGTTATATATTAATCGGTTGAAAATGGACCACGAACCTAATTTATTTTCAAAAGCTAGACTTGTGAGGTAAGGATTGCCCAAAACCATATATAGAGACCACGACCTTCTACACATCCCCACATGCTTAGGAATGAATATTTTGAGCGTGGAATAATATAAAATGGATTAATAACAACACATACTCAAGAATAAATATGTGGAGCATGAAATAATGTGAAAGGGACACCGAATGGCGAATAGCACAATATCAATTATGGGTTTTGCTCAAATAACATATTAAAAATGGATCTTAGGTCCAAATCAATTTTAAAAGTTAGCTTGTGAGGTTTGTCCAAAACATATGAAGAGATCAAAACCCTCTAACATAATCTTCCCAAAATGCCCTTTATAACCTGTATAACCTTCATAACTGCATATATCATGTGCTGATATTAAACTAGCTATTATTAATTTGATTATACACAATCAATTTATAATCCCACCATATATATATATATATATGCATGCACATATATGTAGTGTACTTCGATTATTAGATGTACACACAAATCAAGTATGTACACCGTTATAGTATGGAAATATAATATATGTGTGTGTGTGTAAATAGTGATAGTACATAGGTATTCACAGAATGCATGCATATATCATACATGTGATGAGATATTACTAATGCAGGTGGAGGGCACAGAGGGGAGCTCAACCAGTGGAACAACAAAGGAAAGTGCTGAAATTCCAAGGCCAAATTTGGAATTACAAGGAACCTCTGAAATAAACTTCTTGGGTTTAGGCAACCCTCAAACATCTGAATCCTGTAGCACTAGTCCTATTAACTTGGAGCTAACTATGTCTTCACACTAATTCGATATATGTAAATGTTAAAATATATTAGAATCGAATCAAGATCGTGATCGTATGATGAAAACGAGGTTTTGCTTTTTAGTATTCAGAGAAAGGGTCGGATTAAGATCTGTTGTTTAAATGTGAGGAGGTACATTTAGCGTCATCGGACATTGTCAAACGCCTCTTTAATTTCTTTAATAATTCAAATTTTAAACTAAATAATTACTTAATGAAAGTCAAATTTTACATAGCCGTGCAAGGTGTTGTAACATTCTTTTTCATTGTTTATATTTTATTGTTAGTAAAAAGTAAAATGATTTAAATGTAATTATGGCATGAGTTCTTCCTCTTTAATTGTTTATAATGAGGCTTCTTGCTATACTTTCTTGTTTTCCTTTTCATTCTCTTTTTTCTTCCCTTCTCTTTAATTAATTAGACAATAAATCTTTATTTGAGCCAAATGAAAATCGAACTAATTATCAACTCTAAGCAACACATTTATTTTAAGATTTGAGTTTTTTGTTTTTTTCATATTTGTTTTATAAATCAACAAAAGTGTTGTCAAAATCAAGACCTCATCCAAATGAAATTTTTGACAAGAAAAAAGAAGAAAAGCATTTTAGGAATGTTTGGGCCTTAAGAAGCTGTCCATTGAGAGAATAGATGGATAAGGGATCTAAAGTCCATAATTGGAAGTAATGGGCTTTTTTGAAACCCATTGTTTGGACTTTGTAAATAAAATAACTTTATTTCTTATTAAGCATTAACCAATTAATATAAAATGCTAAAAAGAAAAAAAAGAATTGTTTTATATTGGAAATACTCTTTTACCATTTTGCTTTATTCGCAATTTAATTCTTTTCTTTTCTTTTCATTTTTTTTTGGTAAGCCTGATCGTATTTTTCCATATCTCTTACAAACACTCTTAGTTTGCATAATTAAAAATCTACGTACTTACATCAATCATATTTTTTATTACATTTTGCCTTTTTCGCTTAAGCTGCATTTTTTCTGACTCGAACATTATAAGACCATATTTTTCTTCATGACTCCTATAATGCTTAGTGCAAATCTTCTGTATTTTTAAAATACGTAATCTATAAATTCTATTCTTTCCTCGTGACTCCTATAATACTTAGTTCAAATCTTTTGTATTTCTAAAATATGTAATCTATAACTTCTTTTCTTTACATAATATAAATATAGCACCTATTTAAAAAGAAAATCCAAAATACACAAAATCCCATGATTTATATAATCCAATATAAACGTACACATACACAAGTAAACAAATAAATACACACATATACCACAATTCTTTTTTTTTTTTTTTATGGTTAGACATAAAATGACCATTTTGCCCTTCCTTCCTCAACATTCCGAGGGACAGCGTAGCAATTAACTTTCATGGCTCGAAAAGGTAATGAAGAACATGAGGAAAGTGACAAGAAACAGCCATTAAATACGCGGAAACAAACATACCTTACCCATATGGGCTAAGACAAGCGTCAGCCCCGTACGCGTTTCTCTTACGTATCAAGATTCTGTCTTCCGTTTTTCCCACTCCCATCATTAATTATAAACCCTTCTCAAATTTTTCAGCCACCAATTTCTCCTCCAAATTCTTTATTTTCTGGTATGTTCTGCTCTAACACTCTCTTTTTTGGGTATATGAATACTGGGTTTCTTTGATTTATTGTTACCGTTCTTGAATTCATTGAAGAATTTTTTCCTGAGATGATTAATTGTTGGTTCAAAATTTGTGGAGTTTTTTGTGCGGGTTAAGGATTATATACATATACATGTTTTAAGATGTTTGATAGTTTACAAGATATTCATTTTGTTGTGTCCGCATTGCATATGAAATGTTTGAATGTTTGATAGAAAGAGATGAGCTTATAAGCTTGTCAAAGAATTTTGGAACTCATATTTATGTTGTTGTTATTGTTTTTTTTTAACAAGTTATTTTAAAATGGATATATATATATATTACAAAAAAAAAAAGAAGTCGTTATTAATATTTTATAAGTTCTATAATCTTGTTTCATACAAAATTCTATAAGAGCTTATTTTTAACATAAAAAAATCTAATGTTTTTTCAGGATGAAATGAAATGTAATAGTTCTGTGTATAAATTTTATTTCGTTCTGTGGCTAAAGAAGTTTCTTGGCAGGATTAGTTAAGAGTAATCTCATTTTGGATGGAATATTAGAAAATTTTAGTGATATATATTAAGTAACTCGGTTTTGTATGTAATAATTTTATCAAATTTTCAACTAATTAACTCACATTGGAAAGTGACATACATTTCTTATTTCATTGATGCTCGGTCTTTTGGTCGACCAATAGTTTGCTTCAATGGTGTCATTCGAAGCAACTAATATGCTGATCAAATCTTACCAAAGTCAAGTGGAGCAACTTCTCAAGAACTATGTATCGGCTGATCCTTTTATCGTCTATAGCTCCATTCTCGTTGGAATTTTCGCTTGCAAAATGGTATATACGAACATATTTTCCTTTCACAAATCATATTTCAGCATTTCATTATGCTTTATTTGGATTGTTGATCGTTATTTATATAATCTTCGTTGATATTTTCAGGTATATGATCTTAGCCAGCTTATAAGTTCCCTTTACTTCAAAAGCTATTCAAATCTTACAAAATCTCGACAAATTGAATGGAGCAATAGGTGAGACAACACTTGTTTTCATGAGTTCTATAAGCAGAAATTCTTAGTCGATCATCAGTTTTGATTATGATTCTACCAAGCAGGGCAATGTCAACGTTTCATGCTGTTTATATTGCAACGGTGTCACTTTACTTCATGTTGTGGTCTGATCTCTACTCTGATAACGTTCATAGTGGACCTATTACACTTCGAAGTTCGACATTTTCCACGTTTGCATTGGGAGTAAGTAATTCTTTGTCGTCTAGAAACAACATTTATGATAACTTTTGGCGAATTTGATGAAACGGAATCATTCTAGACGATGGAATTTTATCTTCTTGCAATGAGAGAAATTTGTTAACTGATCTCACGTATCTTTTATAGGTCTCTGTTGGTTATTTCCTATCAGATCTTGGCATGATTATCTGGTGTTATCCTTCGTTAGGCGGGATGGAGTATGTAAGTATAGTCGCTTTGATCTAAATATATCATCAACAACCTTGTATTTTACCCTTTTCTTACTGTTATGTTCATTGATGTTATGTTATGTGGTGACAAGAGGGTGATCATAGTTCTATTTTTGTCAAAAAACGAGATAGAATACTTACCACGGGACAAAGAACAAGATCACGACATTAAAACAGGGATTACGCATAATTTCTTTTATAGTCCCTCTTCGACTATACATTAAAACGGTGACTAGAAGTAGTTCACGACATTAAAAAGGAGATTACGCGAAATTTCCTTTATAGTCCCTCTTTGACTATACATTAAAACGGTGACTAGAAGTAGTCTCATCGATACCATCTCGACCTTGCTCTAGTGAAGTGGCAAAATTAGCCTCTAAAATATAGCATATTGTCACAGACTTGTTCCCTTAACAACGTGTGGCCTTAACAACTTTATCCACCCCTTTCAGCTTAGCAAAGCCAGCCTCGCTCACGTATTACAAAAGTAAGTGATAAAAAGTGGTTGGAAAAAGCTTACACGAAAAAAAGCACCAAACGGGAAAACGTTTAACAAGAGAGCTCGACTTTTAAACGTATCTTTACCATAGATTGATAACCCATATAACTCATTGTTATGTTCTGGAACTGATTCAGGTAATTCATCATCTTCTTTCCTTTTTTGGTGCGACCTACGCCATGCTGACAGGCGAAGCGCAGATTTACACGTACATGGTTCTAATATCCGAAGCAACGACACCTTGGATCAATCTGAGATGGTAAAGTCAAAATAAACGTTCCGTTTGTCATTTACATTTTCATCACATCAGCACCATCTTAATCTTCTTTGTCTCTTAATAAGGTATCTTGATGTATCGGGATTAAAGAGGTCCAAAGCATATATTGTAAACGGAATTGTAATATTCTTATCATGGCTGGTAAGTTTGAGAAATAAATGTTATTGTTATGTGAATCTTGCTACTTCATATTTCAATTTTGCTTCGATTTTCCATGTTTTCAGGTTGCAAGGATTATATTGTTTGTTTATTTGTTTTATCATGCGTATCTGAAGTATGATCAGGTAATTACTTAAAGAATGAGATTTGCGATATTTTTAGATTTGGATAACTACCTGAAAACATCCTGAGATTTGGTCTAATTACAGAAACACCCCTTCACATTTACGATTAGATTCCTGAAAATGTAATAAATTGATTGAAATATTGCAAGGAAGTCCCCTGTAATCTAACTATTGGGAATGTTCTTGTAATTTCTCAAACTATAGGGGTGTTTCTGTGATTAGAACAAATCTCGGGGGTACTGAGATAATTATCCTCATAATTTTTCTTATAGTGTTTTCATTTTTATGGTGTAATAGGTGAAGAAGATGCATGGAATTGCAGTTATATTGGTGCTTGTTCTTCCTGCAGCGCTTTCTGTTATGAATTTGATTTGGTTTTGGAAAATATTCAAGGGGCTGATGAAGACTTTAGGGAGGAAATGGGATTAAAATGTAAATATATTGTTTCTTAGGGGATTGTTGATATTTGTACATAATACATGTGAATATTTAGAGAGAATAAAATGTGAAGTGTTGAGGCCTAAATGGAGGAGTTTGTTTCATAAATACCTCCTTAAATTTGATCCAATTACAAAAATGTGTCTCCTTAGTTAACGTGGTGGAAAATTTAACATAGGTCGTGTAATTCTAAAATTAGAGCTCTAGAAACGTTTAATATATTAATTAAAACATTATAAGTATATTCATTGTTAATCTAAAATGCTTAAGTTTTTAGAGGATTTAATTGTAATTTTATGCAAGTGTTGTTAAGTTTTTCGCCAACTAAGCTAATAATTGGAGGTGATTGTAATTTTACAAATTATATGGGGTAGTTTTGTAATTAGTTTAAATTTTTTACGAAGTGTCGAGTTTTTTATTCATTTCTTCCAATCATCTTCTATAATTTTCTTGAACTTTGGAAGTGTTTCGCGGTTTGGGCTGAAATCCCAACAATTGGGCCTGAGGAACCAATTAATTAAGTTCAGTTATTTTAATGATCAAACTAATTAATTTTCAATGAGAACTCAATCTCGTAAGTTCAATTTGCTTAATATATATATATATATATTCAATTAAATAAGCTAGAATTAGATGTGCAGGTGTCTAGTGCAAACAGAATATGTGCATATAAAATAATCCATATACATATATATTATTAAAGTACAAGATAGATTTGACCGTATATATCTAATGATTAGAATATAATTAACATATTTAATATAAATATAAACAGTATTTAATATAAAGAGATAATAAATAGATTATGATATTTTTATTTACATATAGATTGTTATTAAGGTAATTTAATATTAGAGTGTGTCTGGGAACAATGCTTAAAAGCATACTATTACTAAAAGCTCGTATAGTATATATACATATATACACATATATATATATGATACTACGTGCATACATACATACATATATATACATATGTATGTATATGACTTCCAAAAGGCCTATGCATCCTTATCTAATGCTTGATGTGATAATTGCTACAAAAATCCAAAAACCAAAAGGCAAAGTTTTTTTTGGTTCATTATCCTCGTCATGACAGAAAGAAAAATAGCACCACGAAAATATAAATAAATAAATAAACGAAAATAAGGCTGGATATTTATGCAAAAGGAAGAACATGTAAAAAAATCTACGTTTACAATCATACAAAAGATAAGAGCCACCTACATGTGCATGCCACAAAGTATGCACAATCATGGCTTTATTTTTCTTCTTCGTTTTTTCCTTTTCTTTTATTTTTTCAATTTAAGATATTTAAAAAGTAATTTTTCTACTTTTTATGGACTTGGAAAAAGTAGAGAACGGAACAAAATAATTAAGCTAGATAACTAGATATTCTTCTTGGAATTTTCCCTTTGTGTGTGTGTGTGTGTTTTTAGAACTCTTAACTCAAATTGGATCTATTTTAGAACATAACCTAATATCATTCTAGAGATTTGAATTTTAAAGTTGAAAATAAAAATAGTCGAGTTGATATATTGATTTTTTTTAAAAAAAAAGGCAAACTATAATATTTAATCAATACATTGAAATATCAGTAACAATGAAAAATCAATATAATAACAATTAAAGATTGGTACAATAATGATCATAGGCAAAAAATTCTCAATAACCTACCATATTGTAAAAATATCTTTAAATTTATTGTAGAATGAAAAGATAACCTCAGACACTAGTGGGAATTGATTTTTTATACATAAAAATATGAAAACATAAATGTTTACTTGATTTAATTACTTTAGAATATATGATAAATAGTATGCGATGAAGAATGTAATTTCTAAAAACAAGATTAGAAAAATAAAATAAAAACAATGCATTTAATTTGACATTTGATCGACTAATGAAAATTAGAAATGTTTTATAAAATTAAAACCAACGGACCCTATATTTTCTTCTTCAATCATTTCCAAAATGATGGTTCATTCTTCAAAAACAAAATTTTACTTTTTAAAGTTTTATTTATTTACAATATAGTACTGTAATTATCGGTATCTATCACGTTTTTCTATGTAAAGTCAAACTAGTAATTTTAAACTTGAACAAAGAATAGGGAGTACTTCGTAGTATTAATAAAAAGAAGAGATCCAAAATTATTAGAAAAATAAACTTTATAATATGACCCTCCTAATATTTTAATACATATTAATTACCTAATATATTATATGCATAAAGAGAATTACATACACATTTATATTAATCACAATTATTCCAAAGCGCACATGGAGAAGCACAATTTAACATGAAGTTGTTGGAAGATTATTATAAATTTATAAGGATATGAAATTCCAGCGACGCCCTTGTATAATTATGTATCAATTGTGATTATACACTAATTAAGATAAATTAAAAAAGTAAATATTTGTGGACTTAGCAATGCCCTTGTACTATGTATACTTTTGTCATTGATCTTTTTTTATTTTTTTATTTTTATTATAAACATCAATGAAATTAATACAATTGTGATTAATGTGAGTGACCTTTTTAGTTTTTCCTTTACATCATGATTTATATATATTCTATCTTTCTGTACACTCGGCTTTTATATAATAAAAGATATTTTATATTTATATTTCATCAAAAAGGTAGTTTAAAGAAAATTTATAAGATGTTTCCTCTTTCATCGTTCAAGGTACATTTTTTGAGATTATCAAAGTGATTGAACTTGGAGCTCTATGTTCAATCGCAAATTTGAATATAATGATGATATATATAATTATACAAAAATTTGAATTAAGGCCGATTTAAAATTTCATTTAAATTGGAACATAATAAAGTATGTGGGTGGAATGTTGACCATCTACTTTTGAATATTAATCAAGAAATTAAGTCCCTAACTCCTAAATTAATGGTGTTTTAACCTAGCTATAGTACTATATATAACTACTAATTAACAAATAATGAGACCAAATATTCTAATTAATGACTATAAATGTCCAAAAATAATTGAGGAAGTAGTTAATCACAAGTAAAAAAAGCCTTAATTAAGCATAGATACTTGGGGGAAAATATAAATTTTTCTATTTAAAACAAGCACATCATGATTATATAAATTGTGACACATAGCATCAATCAACTAATATTTTATTTGAAAAAAGAAAGTTTTATATTGAATATATATAACATGGCCCACATGATCATGACTTGATTATGCCATAATTTATAATTTCATTTAATTATTAATAATTTCATTTAATTATATTATTGATAATGACGTGCACGTCTTTGCCTTACAAGCTGGCAATTCTCTCAAGTTGCTTTGTTTCTTCCGTTTGGTCCCTTCTTTGTCTTTTCCTTTATATTTTTAATTTTTTTTTATTTCTTAAAAGTCAATTTTTGCTTTCACTTTCAATTTTTCCAATTTTCTCTTTTTTCTTTTTTATTATTTTTGTCATGATCATTTATCGTTCTTGCCATTAGTGGGATGTTGACAATAGCCAACTGTTCCATTTCAATATATATATGTACGATATATATACATAAATATACTGTGTGTGTGACTAAATTTGGAACATTCTAGGCAATTCAATAATGAGAATACACCATGCCAACATAATTAAATATATATATATATATGTATATAACTGGCATAGCATAAATTAAATTAAGTAAGATTTAAATATTTATTGAACTTTATTTTTCTCTTATTTTATTGAGTTACGTTGAAAAAAGTTGATATTTTGTTTCTTTTTTCTAGCAAAATGTGATATATTTATAGTGTCATAATTGGAAACTCCAAAATTAAGATGCAATTCGAGAAAGAAAAAGTGAGAAAAAAAAATAAATTCATATAAGAATCAAGAAACAATAAAATAAAATAAACAAAAAGTAAAAAGAAAAATCTTTGATGACATAGAAAAACATGTGATAAATATGTAGATGTGGGTCTACCACTTTATGAAGTATAGATGAGCAAAGGTGTTCACATGGGGAATTGATTAGGGCAAAATTTTGCAAGTAATAAAAATGGATAAATACTAGAAAAGAACAATAATCTCTCCATAAATTAAGGATGAGATTGAGGAGTTTGTATCACTAATCAATTTGCAGTCAAACATGAAGGTAGCCTAACATTTTCCTATAATTATGTGCTACTTTTAATTAGTAACACTCTTTTGATCAAAGCCAATGAGCAACACCTAATACATGTGCTTATATATATATATATACACACACATATATATGCTAGAAAAGAATATGTGAATGGGTAGAGCTATTGACTCTAGAAATGACTTACGGTTTGTTGAGTCGATACTCATGCTCAATAATTTTGACTAGTTGTAAAAAAAGGAATAAGATTAGCTTCCTGGAATCTAATTTAACTATTGTAGGAATAAATAATTCACTTTAAAGACAATGAATTCTAGAAAAAGTCTTTTATGAGTTCATGCTCATCTCTTTGAGACATGACTAAGCTAACAATCAAAATAGCTTGAGCAAATTAGTATCACATTAAGATTCTTCAGTCCCATCTCAGAATATAATTGATTATGAAACTAAATATATCTTATGCCCAACTCATTCATCATCGTTGAATTTTATAGAGCAATAAATTTCAACCATATAATTCAACAACAATAATATAATTAATTAACATAATACGTATTATCATTCAAAATATATTTTGAACTCCAACAATTATCATACTCCGTGCTTCATCCATCTATGGCCATAAAATCTGCGATGATTCTATATAATTAATCCAAGGATCCAACAATTGCAATACATGTGACATATTATCCTAAACCCTACATCATTGTAATATCAAGAAAAGTTATTCTAACTTTATTCTTCACAAACTTTAACTTTATACATTCCACAAAACTTTTCCACTAGAAACCATTTCCACCAAGCAAAGCATAAAGAAGATAAGCACTCAAAACAAAATGAATAAAAGCAAAAACTCAATACTCTTTTTGAAAAGTCTTCATGTCCATATATGTATTCTTCTACCAAAAAAATACATTAAATTTCTTTCAATTTCATGTATTATAATAAATAAATAAACTAAAAAATCTACTTAGTATATTGTTCCTCAAAAAAATCCAAAAACTATACAACAAAAACGAATCATCAATCAAAATTAAATGCAAAATTCATCTAGGTAATTAATGGT